>JARHVA010003440.1:202500-455000 GCA_037957365.1 Torreya grandis
AACATCAAAACCATCCCACTACTAGGGAAATTACAATATTAAATGATGATTGAGAAAGGTATTTGTCCTTAAGGTTATACATTAGACATGTTTTATATAATAAGATGCCACACCTCATAAATATAGACAATAGTCTTATATGCTCCATTGATCACCTCTAATTGATTTTACCACCCATATAATGTACTTGTCTTAATCATTTTTATTTAGGAATAATTCTCATTAAATTATTTTCTTGGTTGATGAAATAGTATTTTACTCAAGCTTGATGGCCATGTGGTTTTCTCTTTAGGCCACATGGCCTTCTCTCATTTTCCACTTTGGGCTTAACTATTTATTTATTCCTTAATTATATCTTTGACATTTGATTTATGGCTTACAAACTTTAATCAAATGTCATTGTGTAATGTGGAAAAATCATAGAGATGCCCATCTCCTCCATGCATTTACTCCCTCCTAAATCCCAAGGCCCCTAGAATGGCACCATGTGGTCTCATCAATGGGAATTTGGACCTTTGTGCATTTTCTATTAGGTTTATTGGTAATCTATTATCTTGAGCCATTAATCTTGGAGACCTATGATTAGTAACCTTTGACCATTAATTCATTTTTTTCCAGTCATCAACCCTTAAGATGTCACCATGTGGTCACATCATAGGGTGTTAGATTTGTAATCATCCTTTGTTTTATGAAAGTATTTAGCTTCCATAAACCATCAATCTATGAGATCAAATATTTTGTAGGAATTTGTATCCTTCCATTGATTTTGGCTTCTTTATGGGGTTAGAATTTCTATGATCATGTGACATGGCTCAATCTTAGTTATTCAAGGTCTTTGGAACATTAAAATTTATTTTAGTTCACTCTTAATGCTCTGACATCCATGGTTATGACACATGGAACAATCATAGATCTTCATGCATCCAAGCACTTAGTCACATTTTAAAAAGGACTTTGCTTTACTTATGACATCCATGTATGGATTACATGTGAAGGATCTATGTTAAATCAATCAAACCTACATAATCTATAAAAAAAAATGATTAAGTCAAAAGCCTTCGAGAGAAAGCATAGAGTGGAAAAGGTGACTATAATTGTGATAATTGAATAAATATTTTTTAGTCTAATACAATTTTTTTTAATAAATATAGACTTTCAATTAGATAAAAAATATACATTGTATGTTTGAAAATTCAATAGATTTGAGGAAAATATCATGAATTTAAATTAAAAGTGAAACCCAAGAAATATCCACTATTCAAATTTTTATATCAAATAGCCTTTTCTTGATCATGATAGCTTTAGCATTTGATGTGGCTATCAAAGTTAATTTAATGTTAAGTAATAAATGAAAAAATATCATTGGTTTTGGAATTTAGGTGTTGATAGGATATTGATAGTATATGGCCATCAAATTATGCTATGGGAGCCTAATGACATCATTAAGTCCACATAGATGACCCTCATTCATTAATATATAGCCACTCATTCATGGTATGATATCATGTGGCATCATCCTAGATTCTCCTTTTCAATTAGAGGGAATGAAAACATGTCACATGGAATGATTATAGGGCCTCTTGGTCATCACTATGGGTAGGCTCACCTCTAGGTCCAAAAATCATGATATCATGCCATGTGTCATGATCTTGGACATTTAGCCCATGGGAAGATATTGGTCTATCAATATTCCTCTAAACCTTAAGATATTAATATCATGCCATGTGAAATGATCTTGAGTTTTCATCATTCCCTATTGTTGATTAATTTGAGTCAGAAATTTGAGATCAAATAATAAGTGTATATTAAATGGGTCATTAGACAAAGGAAAATATGTAAATCAAGTCAGAGCTTATATAATGGTGACACTTATCATGATCTCAGAGTATGGAACACGTTAGACTTATCCATTTGAATAATGGGCTTCAAACTCTAGGCAAATGTGATATTGATGCCCATCACAATCTTGTGTGGGTAGAAGATTGTGAGCCCACAAGATTTATATGAAATCACTAATTAAAAGAAAAGGATTGAAAATGTGAAAAATTCAAATAAGGCACTTTAACAAGAAAAAAATATGAATGGTTCATCAGTTTAATCCAATATCATGACTCTGTCATTGTCATGAATTTGATTACTTTAGATAATGATATACTATAAAAACCAAGTCAAAATTTCATGAAAATTAATTAGTTTAATGGGCCTAACTTAGACCTTAAAACCTTACATAATCATTAGCAACATCAAACAAGGTTTGAATTTTGTATTTAAAAGACCTAAATACTTAGTAAATATTTATAATGAAACATTACAATGACTTGGTTATTTGAATTGATATAAACATTTTTAAATGTTTGATTAAATTATAAATAGATATATGACTAAATATTTGGATAATTGAGAGAAAATTTTTAGTTTCCACATTATTATTCCAAGGTCAAGGTTCCTTCAATAAAATTGATATGACACTTCATAATTGTAAAGAACATAATTTTTGTCATTTAATCCATATAATATGCACACTAAGGTTATAAAAACTCAAACTGATAGACCAAAAAAAATCCCCATATGAAAAAGATCATACTCGAGAAAAAAATGTTCCGTGATTTTATAAATGAAATTACAGTGTAAATTTAGGTAACAACCATTAGTGACTCCTATTAGGAAATACTCTTGAATATTTTAGAATTCAAAATTTGTAGATAATGCATTCAAACATAAGCATCAGTTATGGGTAATTTTATTCAAATAAAATCCTTAAATGTGGGTGCCAAAGTCTACTTCAAAAAATGACATACTAAGTTTCCTTCTTTCAAAACACCGTTAATGTGTGCTTATATGATAGATTCATTAATATTTTTTACATGCACTTTGAAAAAAAAATCTCATGGGAAATCATAACTTCTAAGGGATAAAGTTAGAATAATTTATCGTAGGTAACGAGTAGCATGGGAATTTATTTTCTACCATTAAAAACATCTATATAACCAACATAGTTACCTCTGGTCCCACTCAAGGCCTTTATCCAATGTTGACCAGCATATAAATCCTATGGTGGAGTTTATTGAATCACACTTTTGAGGAGAACTCATAATTTTTATTTTTCTTTCAGTTTCCTTCAAAATTTATTTTTTGTTTGAATATTATTTTCAAGTTTAATCTGAACCAAACCAAGGGTCTAGGAGAGTTCTAAAAGTTCATGATTATCTAAGATAAATTATAAATGACATAGTGTCTCATTTTCTCTAGATTTTACATTGAGTGTATTTATGGATTTAAAAAAGAGGAAAATGATTATAAATTGACATTTTACATTTAGAATCATAGGCCACTACAATTTTAAAAATACAAAGAATAGTTATAGTAGTTCATACAATATATTAGAGTAATATTCCTTTATTAATCCCTTAAGTGTCATTGATGTGCATATTATATAACCAACACAACACCATTCACTTATTGATATTAAATATCCTAGGCCAAAACATATTATTTGGGCCAAAAAGGAAAAATAATGGGACTAGACCAATAATGAGAAAGCTGAACCAAAAAAAAAAATGAAATGAAAGTAAATAAAAATAAAAAAATAGGACAAAAAAGAAAATATTTAGAATAATAGTCGAGCTAGCACAAGTATATAATTAGTTATTGATGAATTATCTATTGATAGGCAATGGAACATCCTCACTAACTCAACACCTTAGGTGGAAAGCATTCTCACCTAGAATTTTAGAGATTTGATAGGGACCTAGACATAAAGTGTACAATTTTCCATGTTATGCACCTTTTTTTCATGATCTTTGTTGATAATAAGGACTAGATCACATATCCATAAGGATTAATTTTTATCTCACTTTTCAAACTAGTTTTTAACAACCTATTGGTGTTTTCTAAAGTAAAAAAAAAAATAGTATTGAAATTTTATTTAAGTTGAATAATATTCAATAGGTGAGATTTTATATTATCATTAGTTTTAGATATAAATTCATAAACTAGAAGGTGTGGATATTCAATTTCATGAGGAAGATAAAACCTTGGCCATACACCATATGATACAATGAAGTACTTATAGTATATTTTATATTTTTCCTATCATATCATATGAAAATTTCAACATTTTTTGTTAATATTTAGGATTCTTTCACAAAATTATCTTAATAATATTAAGTAAATTATTATTTATGAATTCAAAACACCATTACCTTATGGATAATAATTAGAAGAGTATTTGATGAATACATGGTTTTATTAGGCCCATTCAATGAATGAAATGAAATTAAAGTATGTAAATTATCACATAAAAGGATAAATGGCATGCCAAACCTAGTTATGATATGTTCTTTAAGTAATTTGATCAGTATGTCAATGATGTAATTTTTGAAATCTTGGACATTAGCTTAACATGTATAGTAATCATTCTATGTGAGGATGAATTTGTTTCCATAAGATTAATTTTCATTAATGGATCCCAAAAAATACAATCCCCATTTGGTGAATGGTTTAACCTCAATAACAAGCTATAAAGGCATGGCAAGAGTTCATTCTCTATGTGTTGTAACTTAGAAAGTATGGTAATTCTAAGCATGGGAGTAAGAGTCTTTCAAGACATGAGGCCAATAATATCTTGAACTTACATTTTTGGGAGCTATGATACTTTTCTAACCATGCATATTTCCATATATCCCATGTAAATTTCTAAGTACTTTAGCTACTTCCTCTTCATTCAAACATCTTACGTATATGACTTTATGGTTCTTTCTATATATCATATTTGATTTAATCATGAAGTTTTTTATCTTCATGCATAGTTATCTCATTTAGGTAGAGTTTAGGTGGTGTGGACACTAATTTTTTTATAACTAAAATATAATGTCTTGGTATCAATCATAAATTAAAGTATTTTTCACTAAGTATTAATAAAAAATGATCTAGGTGTCCAATTTAGCCATGTCTTTGTTGAGTTCCTAACCTCTAATAATATTCATAGGCTAGATTTCTAGGTTGAGATCCTATAAAATAGTCATCTACTTTCCATGTATTTCACCTAGTTTTTTATGAATTAACTTATCCTTCACAATTAGATTAGGCACTACAACACCTTGTTATGTAGAATGTAGTGTCTGGACTTTTTAACTACCTTGATCAAGGGAAATTATTTTTATCAATCATTTTGTAACTAATATCATCATTTATTATAGGGTAAATCATAAAATGCATAAGCCTCTCATATTTTCCTTCTTGCTTCTATGTTAAAACATCTACCCTTGAATGTTGTGAAGTAAAGGAGTATATAAACAAGGGCTATGTGTAATATGGAATAATGAGTACTAGTGTGTTTAAAATTTTATACTTGAGTTGATCAAAGGATACTTTTGATTAAATTATCTATTTGATCTTTTCACCCTTATTTGTCATACTATTTAGCGGCCTTACTATCTCTACAAACATTGAAATAAAATTATGATATTAATTTTTCCAAAGAAAGGCTTTATCTCCTTATTTTTGACAAATAATGGAATATTCATAATCATCTCTACAATGTTTGGGTTGATCTTTATTCCTCTTTAAGAAATAATATGGCCCAACAACTTTCCCTCAACCACCCCAAAGTTACATTTTTTATGATTAAAGGAAATCCCATGGTATATACACCTCTGCAACACTATTCTCAAATATTTTGTGGTCTCATATATCCTTTGAACATATATTTAGATCATCCATGAATATGACTATGAATTTTATAATTATATATTTCAATTCAATTTATATGGCTCTTTGGAAGGTGGAACCCACATTGATTAGGATGAATGGCATCATTTTTTATGTTAATGTTCCCCACTTTGTTTTTAATGTTATCTTTATTCATTACTCATAGTTGATTGATACATGATTATAACCTAAATACCCACCAAGAAATATCATCATTTTTTATCCATTCACTATTTTTAAAACTCCATCTAGTGAAGTCAGTGAGTAATTGTTATTATGAATATAAAATCATATTTTGGAATCAATGTATAAATTTCAAAGATTTATAATGGTTCAATTATTATATGGTTCAGTCACATGAATGATATTATACACATAAATATTAATTATGTCATAATATTCCATGCATATTATTTTTATTTATATATACTTGATTAAATATTCATACACACTTGAGAACATATGCGTGGGAATATTTCCATAGTTTATAAGAAATATAGTTAATTTTTTTCACATATACATACATTAAAGATATGATTTATTAGACTCAATATATATATTATTAAGTATTATATATCATTTTTTACAAATTTATGGTGATTTAGAATCATTCAAGGACATATACACACATTCATATTAAATAGGCATGATGTTGGTTCATGCACATGTATACTATAATTTTTTTATATTAGAAACATTCCAAAGGAGCATGATATTAATTCATGTACATTTCCCAATTTTTAGTGATCACCATTACACTTTTTTATTTTAAAAACACTTTTGTAATCTATAGTAAGTAGTGAACAACCTTGAATATATAAATCTATGTACAATGGGTGATTCCTATTTTTATGGGTAATGTAAATTGAGGTTCAATGATGCTCAATGGACATGGAATCATTTATAGTGATAATAACATATGGTTATTTTATTTATCAAATATGACTAATATTTGGGTTATCACGTCATGTACATCTCCACACATTTATGAGGTTTGGGACATGTTATTATCCCAACCCAAGGGATTACATTGTTATAAGAAAAAGTTTTTTAATCATCCTAAATTTCTCCATGGCTCATCAAGACAAACCATTATCTATGTTTTTTAATGTAAATCATGCTTCTCATAACTTTCAATCAGGAAGCATCATATTCAACATGTTTCCAGGGAAAACATGGTTTTCACCAACACATAAATGTAATCCCTCCTCAATTTTTAATTTTTAATTTTCTTGTTCAAATTTAAAATTTAAATTAATAAAAAATGACTATCATATTTTATTTGTATGTTTTTATTTTTATTTATCTACAAAATTGGATATTCTTACCAAATACAAAGTGTGTTGTACACACTCAATTATACACATTCATTTGAAACTATCAATTACATTACTAGAATCAAAGCTGGGAATTTTTATATATTAAAATATGGTATTAAGTACTTGAAAATGAAAATCTTGATGTACATTAATCATGAATGAATTTCACACACAAATATGGTATTAACATGTTATTTCTCATAGTGACATTATATGTTTTGAACCTTATATTCTATTATTATATACCTAGATGAAACTAATTGTTTGTTTCAAATATGCATATTATCTTGGATAACATACTTAGATACTCAATTCAATCCTCTTATGCATGGGTCTCTAATGTCAACCTAGGTTAGTATCATCATTTGATGTTAAAATTTTCCTATTTATCATGACCCTTTCATAAAAATAACAATTTTTTAAAATCAACTCTTTCTTTAGTGTTATTCATATACCTATTGTTTAAGTAGCATAGAAAACTACACAATTAGAATCATATATGTTTATGAAAATCAAGGCCTCACTTAATATTTCACTTGGAAAATATTGGATACACATCTATACACTATTGAAATTTTTAAAAAATGTTCCCCATTCCTCTTAATTTTAAAATGAAGCACTAGGATGAATCACAAGATAATTCTAAAGTATAGAAAGGCAAAATTAAAGCAAGCATTGTTAGGAATAAAATCCAAATCACTAATTGTATTCATATATAAGGAGAAAAAGTTAAAAATTAAATTAAGTGGTGTAAATATATGTGGGTTGATTTCCATTCTTGGAGTATTTGATATGTACATTGGTCAATCATTAATGGGGGTAATTGTAGTCAGGTCAACACATTACACTTTCCTAGTTTTGGTATATTTTTGTCACCCATAAGCACACCTAATATTTCAATGTAATGGAGGTTAGTTTTTGGATTTGTGTGCATCATCAATGTTTGAAATGAGACAAATATTTTAGAGATAGGTGAAGTTGATCGTATAGTAATAGGCCCTATTTTATGGATAGGTATTATGGACCACTATAGGCTAGTATCAAGATTTGATATTGGACCAAGTCTAAAGGAATAATTCTTGCATAGATAGTAACACATTTATAGATATACAAAAATCAATTGATACTTTAGTCATATATTCATTGTAAAAATTGTATTCATATTTAGATAGTTAATTAGAAAATCTAAACACTTATTCCTTTGTTTTACCTATTTTTAAATTATTAGATATGTTGAGAATAGTTTTATATATTATTAAAAATAGATACAATACCCTCATAAAAAATATATGATAGCTTACAAAAAATGTAACATAGATTCATCTAACTATCATAGATACCTATTTTTATAAAGAACACTACCTTAATTCTACTAATGCAATAGTAGTTCCCATCCATGATATTCCTCACACACAAGCTCTCTATGCTTTTATATAGATAAGAAGGGAGGATAAGGTTAGATTTATGGGTTAGGTGACTATTTATAAATAAAATAATATAAAAAATTTATTATTGAGATTGTCCTAATTATGTAAAATCCCAATTTCTCCCTAGACCTAATAACCTATTGATTCATGGATTTTCATGGTTACAGTTTGGTTAATTACCATTTGGTTAAGCTAGATTTAATATATTGATTATATATAGTCATATGTTATTTAATTTAAATTATCTTTAGCTATGTAGTTATTTTTACTTTCATATTATTTACATGATGATCATGCTTGTCTAGTTTATTAGATTAGTATATTATGGATTTTATATGTTTCGAGATAACTACCTTCATTATTATGAGGTGTATGTAGGATAGATCCATCCCTCAAAGTGTGTTTTAGGGATGTAATAATCATATAAGGTGGCATATATGAAGGCATTGGGGGATGACAAATGGAAAAACTAGAAACCTACACACACCATGATAGATTACTATGCTTTGATTAGTTTTGATTTGATAGAATTTTAGTATATCTTTGAGTTCTAATGTGTTTTATATATTTGAGTGAATACTAATATTATTTATACTATGATATATATTATTTTTTATTCTTATATTGATCTGGTTCAGTGTTACATTTATGTTTCCATATTTAGATTGTCTTGTATGATGATGTTGCTTTGATGAATAATTGAATTTATATGTCTTTGATATGTTTTTATATTGTCTTTTAGTATAATGGAATGTTTTAATTATGGTATATTTTTTGAAATACCTTACTAAGGAACATAATTACAAGTGTAAATAATTTATCTAGAGTTAGCATGGTCTCGATGATTAGTGAAAGTGTTAGTTGATTGGTAACTAAACATTAAGTATTATGATAAATCCATGTTAATATAATAGGGAATAATATTATATTATATAATTATGTATAATAAATATGTTAATTTTAGATAGGTTTTGAGATAAGTTTATGTTATAATATTCATATTTCTAATAATTGTTATTTTTTTTAATGACTAGGTGAAGTCATTATGTTTACTCAATATGCTAATGACTAGTTGTAAAGGTCAATTTCATTATTAATAATTTTATTGTTTTGATGATTTTTTGTGAAATTTGATGGTAATATTAATAGTGAAGTTGATGTACATGAATAGAATCTTGAAGGAATTATTATTATTATTTTTATATTATTGGAACATTCGAGATTAGGGTTAGTTTTAGTAGCCATTGACTTGGACTATCAGGCCATTATGCCAAAAATGAGACTCAACTGAGGATTAGTTTTTAGGAAAATATGGGAGAACTATTTTTTTTTTTTGATGTTTGTGATTTATTTTACATGCATGGACTTAATCATTACTTTTTATAAAGAGATTGGAGGTTTTGATAACATGCATGATAATAAAATGAAGAGAAAGGAGGAATAGGTGGACATGCCATGATATGATTGAGGATGGAAAAATAAAGAGAAGAAATAGACTTGCAGGAATTTTGAGAAAAAGTTCTAGTTCTATCAATTTGGTCTTTGTTACCAGGTTGGTTTCATTTTTAATATTCATATACATATGTTGTGTGAGTTGTTAATGCATTCTAGTAATATTACTAAGGGTTTTATTTTGTTTCATTATGATGAAATTAATAAAAGGGCTAAATATTCAGGCTTGTGGATGGATTGGCCATCCACAAAACTGAGCATATAACTCTAAAACCCTAGGTTGAATGACTATAGTACATAAACACATTTCCAAAATTATATTATGTCAAGTTTTAATGGTAGTTGTGTACCTAGTTAGTACAAATTTGAACCCTAGGTTTTGGCTTGAAAACTAAATTTAGTTGCATAAAATTATTATATGGGTAAACCTTAGTATGAGACATAATTATTATGGAGTTATATGCACATTATAAGTGATGAAAATTATAATAGAAATTATCTAAGTATTTCTAATGGGTCAAAGTTAACCCATAGGTTCATTTAACCCAGGTGAAGGCTTGACTAGGTTTATATACATAGACACACACACACACACACACACAGACACACAGACACACACACACACACACACACACACACACACACACACACACACACACACACACACACACACAGAGATATACATGTGTGTGTGTGTGTGTGTGTGTGTGTGTGTGTGTGTGTGTGTGTGTGTGTGTGTGTGTGTGTGTGTGTGTGTGTGTGTGTGTGTGTGTGTGCGTGCGCACGTGTGTGCATGTGCATGTGCGTGTGCATGTGCGTCCGCGTGTGTGTGCGTGTGTGCGTGCGCGTGTGTGCATGCATGTGTGTGTGTGTGCGTGTGTGTGTGTGTGTGTGTGTGTGCGTGCGTGTGTGTGCATGCGTGCGTGCGTGCGTGTGTGTGTGTGTGTGTGTGTGTGTGTGTGTGTGTGTGTGTGTGTGTGTGTGTGTGTGTGTGTGTGTGTGTGTGTGTGTGTGTGTGTGTGTGTGTGTGTGTGTGTGTGTGTGTGTGTGTGTGTGTGTGTGTGTGTGTGTGTGTGTGTGTGTGTGTGTGTGTGTGTGTGTGTGTGTGTGTGTGTGTGTGTGTGTGTGTGTGTGTGTGAATGTTGTAACCACTAATAGTATTAATAGAGTGAGTAAGCATTAAACTATATTTTAATACCACTAATAGTATTAATAGAGTGAGTAAGCATTAAACTATATTTTAATAAAGAGCTAAAATTCCAAAATGTGTTAATTTTTTCAATATTTCCGTTTCCATACTATAATCCTCTCTACTTCATAAATATCATATTGATACTTTCTTCTCCAATTTTGATTTAGTCTCATACTAATAACTTGGTGACTTTCTACCATTTATCCCACTAGTCCCAAAATTCATTGGAGTCTTAACATAATTACTACATCAAACACTAATGCAAATGAAAAAATTTATATTAAAATGTACAACATTAGTACAAAAAATCCATGAAGTAAAAATTAATTTAATAAACATACCCCTCTAGATAATTTACCACTATTTGTCATTTCAGACACTAAAAGTTCATTGCACATTAGTCTCCTTATAAGAAATAACTCATACCCTCATTGCATGGTTTCTTGTAACAAGTATTTAATCGTGTGCTTATATTCAAACCCTAATTTTTTTATTGCCATTATAAATGAATCAAATAACCAACACAATGACATGACACAACTTAACATAAACACAAAACATAACATAACTAATTATAACCACCATTTTTTCCAAATCAAGGTAATAAATTAACTATACCAAAAAGGATTATGTTATACAAATATATATGTATACCCAAGAGTCACATTTTTTTTTTGGTTACATAATTTGCCTTGTTTAATTATTTAGGTAAGTATATAAAAATAATTAGTGTTGCTTATCAATTCACAATAAATTATTATTACCATATTCATTTTAATAATCACTACATTAATAAAAAAAATATAACCTTAGTATGAGATAACCATAATCTCAACAATAAATCCCTAGATTATTTTCAAGAAATCCTAGGCCTTAGATACATATGTTTTTTTATAAATATGTATACATATATAAATTATACATATCCAAATATAATTTTAGGATACCAATTAGTAAGTGTCAAGGTCTATACCTTTAATGAAATAAAACTCAAGAGATAGGATATAGGGTTTAGAAGAGAATACTTTCCTAGATATACATAGGTATTGTCCCTCCATTTTTATTCCTTTGTTTTCTTCAGCTTCTCCATTCTAACCTCATCTTCTCCCAATATTTATATTATGTTACAAAACCTATATGATATGATAATAATAATAAATTATCATTCATTAATGTCTAACAAAATTTCTAGGCATAAATCCATGGCATACTTTATTTCCATTAACATCCACTACCCCTATCCACCCTAATTTTCCTACATGTTAATCTAACACCCACTCTTAAGTCAAATACTATGAAGAATGAATTGAATTAATCAATCAATCACTATTCCTCTATGTATTTTCTAATCAAATGATTAGGTGTTTGGATTATATTTATATGTAAAGTTAATAAAAATAAAGCAACATTAATAAAATAACCATTCTCAATAATGTTACCATAACCATATATCAAAAATACTATTTTTTAAACCACTATAAATATGCCTCATAAAATACATCCAAAACATAGTTATTAATTCAATGTTAGTTTCCTATCAAGTCAAACAAGCCAAAGACTCAAGTTTTATGTTTTGTATGAATGGCATGAGTTTAAGGTCTCACCAACTAAGGTAAAAATACATATTTATTATTTATAACATAACAAATATAATTTGAGGTCACTTTTTAAATTAATTTAACATTATCACATGCATATTTATTTATAATTTTTAGTAGTTATATTCTAGAAACTCAAAATATACTTCCCTTAACCATGAGTAAAAATAAATCATATCAACATAATTGGCTAAAATAACTAAAGGCTACTTATAAAAATGTATGAAAAATACATATTAGTTGAGACAACACATTAAATTCCTCCTCCCTTAATTTTGACCCTTAATAAAATTGGGTAAGATCGGTATTTGAGATGAAAAAGTTGGAAAATAATAAACTCAAAATTGATAATATTTTGATAGGACAAAAATATCCAAAAAAGCATGTAAAATTAAAGTAAAAATAGTAACTTGAATCCCTAAGTAAACCTACAACTAAAAACCCAAAAAAATGTATCAAAATTAAGATAAGTAAAAATTGATATAAAATGAAAGACATTTTTTTCACATGATGAAATCATCAATGTGGTATAATTAACAAACCAAACTCAAATAAAGAGATGAAAAAGGTATACATGAGACTAAATGGACCAAACAAAGGATAATATAAAACTCAAGGTACATAACATTAATAGTATATATCATATAAATTTAACACAATGACCATGAGACCATCTAAAAATAACTCAAATATGAAATATCTATTCTAAAGATCAAGAAATAAAAAACTAGCATAATGTTACCATGTATAAAATAAATGGAGAATAGTAAATGAATAAAATAAATGAGATTTATAAAATAACCTACCTATCAAGTTGAAAATTGAAGGAGTAAAAAGAGTGTGTCACCTAGGTGAAGACATGGTCTTTACCAAAAGTCAAACACTTAAATCAAGTTGACAATATTGATATTTTTCAACACTAGTGGCACTAAAAACTCTTGATTATCAAATATAAGGTTAGGATAGATCGTGAATTATAAATATCATCTCATGAATAATAGCATGCATGAAAAATAAATGGATCTTAATCTCCCATGATCCATTCCATTCTCCTCAGAACCCTTTATAGATCTATCATTCAAATTTAAAGATTGGGTACTGGCATGAGAACAAAAGTGACACTAGAATATAAGAAAATAAATAATGTTTTAGTGAGAGGTTATAACACATTATAATATCCCACCATACCCTAATGAAACTTAGCTCTATCATGATGAAAATTATGGATTTTTACCTTCAATTAGAATTTGAGATGTGCCAAAAAGATTTCATCTTTTTTTGTGATTTTAATTTTTACATTTAATTTTATTATGATATGTATTTTTATTTATTTTTATTTTTATCTTTTCCTCCTCTATACATATTTATGAAAACCAAATATGGGTGAAAAATATTACTACCCCAAAAGATATCACACTTAGCTAGTAAAGAGGATAACCTAGAGACCATGGTTCTTGAAATATCCTATATTTTCACTTTAGAAAAGAGTTAAATCTTGAAACTCACATTTTTGAGCCCAAAAGGAAAGTGAAAAATATATGATTGATGGAAATGAGAATAGAAATATTGGATTTCCACAATAATAAATAATATGTAAGGAAAGTGATACAATGACATGTAGGTATGAAATAATCATAAAAGAATATAGAATGTGGATGAGGAAATGGAGATAGATTATTATAGTTATATGAAAATATACTATTATTTAATATAGGTGAGGAAACACATTACTCTTTACCATTGTGTTATCTTTCTAAGAAAACAAATGACTAAGGTTAGGAGAAAAATCAATATTTTTCACAATAATGAATAATGATGTGTGTTTGTGATAAGTGCCTATTTAATTTCATAGGTCTTATCATGTAATAATAATAATAATAATAATATATATATATATATATATATATATATATATATATATATATATATATATATATATATATATATATATATATATATATAGATAACTCAAGAGGAATAATTGATATAAAACTATGAAGCATAAAAAACATAGGAAAAACCTAAAATGTTTATATAATTATAAAATATACCAAATAATCATCAATTAAAAATGCTTAATGGAGGGAGGGAAATTAATTTATAAATAAAGATAAACTTGATTGGAATTGGTGAGGAGGTGATGGATGATTCCCCAAGTCTTTCCATGTAACTCGCAAACTAAAAATCCAATAGGTGTAAAAAATAAAAGTACATAAGGACCAATCATACATATTATTGCTAATATGAATAAACATAGAGGTGGATGGTTAAAATTAAGGCCAAGATAAAATGTGAGTGTCAAAATATAATGTGTCAGAAATGTTAGCTCAATAGAATATAAACTAACTATAAGCATTTAGTTAATATGTAATAATATCAATATAGATACCATACAAACTTATAATAGGTTTAAAAAAATAAATGATACATTAAACCCTCCCAAAAGAGGGTTAATGATAAAATATACAAAAGAATCAAAAGGAAAATAAGGTTGACTAAAATTATTATCTATGATATAAAAAACTAGCATAGACAAACCATCTAATATCCACAAAGGAAATGAAGGAATGCTATAAATCATCTCAAAATAGTGACAAAATAAAATCATGAAAATAAAACCTTAAGTTTCTACCAAAGATTCATTATGGAAACTAATGTTGACTGTAAATCATCCCCCCAAATGATGAAACTAAAATACTAAAATAAAACCTATAGGGTCCAACTAGGACACATAAGAGAAAAGAAGGCCCACTATAAATCATACTAAAATAGTGGGAAGATAAAATGTTTAAAAGAGTCTAAAATATAAAAATGATCAAATCTAAGTGAAATAGATGTTGATATGTAAATCTAAAGGTGATACCTAAGATCCTTAGTGGAAACTAAGGCCAAATGTAAGATACCAATGAATCAAAATGAAAGATATGGTGTTATGAAAATGATGCCAAGGAAATAAAATATAAAAAATCAAAGAAACATGAGACAAACTAACACATCATGTTTATGATAATGATTAATATCAAATAAAGACATGTGAAATTAAAGAAATTTTATCTTAGAATGTATTTTGAAGTTGACTTTAATTATTTATAAGGCTTGAAAGGTTATTTAGTTGCCTCATGGTAAGGCTGAGAGATCAAAAATATGAAATAATAATGACTATTATGAAATTTTTCCCATAAATGTTTCAGAAGGCTAATAATGGGCATTTGAAGATGACCCAAAACTAAAAATTAGAAGAGGTTGAGTAGTGCAAGGTGCCTTAATATGTGTAGTAAGAAAAGTATGAGAATCAAAACATGCCCCAACATTTGTGATGTAGGTGGATTGGATTTAAACACAAGTTTTTCAAGCCTATTAATGATGTAAAATTTTATGTATAAATATGTCACAACAAGGAATTTGGAATCAAGAATAATGTCCTGATATTTTAAAGGTGTTAATAAATTGTGATGTATGATATCTACCAAGATGATATAATATGGTGTAACATTAATAAAATAAACTATGATTTCCATGTAAATATATTTTGTTGTAAAAAAATTTTCATGAACTATATTATTAATCTCAATACGTTTTTGTGTAATAAAACTAGAACTAACTATATTGGTTTGGTTGATATTATTAGCTAAAGCAAAGGTAAAATGATAGATATAGTTATGATCATGCATATGAGTGATTAATAATATATTAAAACTTTAATGGATATGGTTGATAATATTATACATAATATCTAATAATTATAAATGTCATTGACACTCTAAGAGAAAAACTAGTCAATAAAGTAGGTAGATAACAACTAAATTGTATCATCACTCTATGGTAGTTGTTTGGTATAGGTAGAATATGAATGATGAATTATATCTATAATCTAAGGGAACACCTATATGGTATAATATGTAGATAAAAAATTAATTATATCAACACTTTATATTATTCTTTCAATATAATTGGAAGATTAATAATGAACTATACCAATAGTCTGAGGGAACACCTAGTTGATAGATTAGGTAAAATCCAAAGATAATAGTATAATTGTATCATAAAAAATCATGTCAAAATTTGAAAATAATCATTTTTATCATAATTTTAATTAATTAGGATATATTTTATCATGTTATAGTGTTAACCTTTATCAAAACCATCATCATATATGGGAAAATTGTGTACTAATTTTTGATCATGCGAGAAGTGGAAAATATGGGATCATTTGGATTATCATAGAGATAATCATGAATGAGATGATAATATTGATAGTGATTGGTGTCATTATAATTTTCATCATTAGGATGTTCACCCTAGTGATAAGTATCATCATAAGAGGGAATATTATCATTGGGATCATTGGCTATGATAAAAGGAGTAGAGTAATTGCACAATGAGGAGATTCCTTCAATGGTGATCATAGAAGGTAGAAATTAGTGACCCATGAAAGAGTGTAATGTGTTGAGGATCTCTAGAAATAACTTAAGAGGAGATACCATGATGAAACATTTTAAATGAAAAAAATTGAAAATAAGGAAGAATCTAAAAATAATTAAGATGGTATCCCCTAGTTGATGTGAAAACTCAATTGAGAAAAAAAAGTTGTATCAGGTTGGACAATATAGTTTTAATAAAATATTAAATTGTATTAGTTCTTTTATAGGTTTTGAAAATAAAAAAATGTATTGGGGTTAGGATATAGTTTTCAAAGACACAAAATTGTATTATGTTGGCCGATACAACTAGTTAATAAAATGTATGATCATAGTGAAGGAGATTTAAAGAATTAAAAAAGAAAAATATAAAAATTATCTAATTAGAGGTGGGATAATATTCAAATTAGGTTTACCAATGTATGCACATGTTATGATGACCTTAAAATATTATCTTTATTTCAAAACATTAGGAATCAAATAAGATCATAGTAATAAACATTGCATATACATAGATGATTTTGTAAGGAACAAGAATAAAAATAGACCTGGAAAAGGGTAATTTATGCTTAAATATAAATAGGAAAGGGTTCTAAATCCTAAGCCTATGACATGGGATACAAATCTCACTATAGATCAATTATGAATAAGCGACTATAAGGATGATTTTAAATGATAAAGTAAAGTAAATGGTTGTAAGTGATTGTAAATAGGGTACAAATTAAATATAAGGTAAGGTGTAATGGTAAACATAATGGGGTGATAAATTTCTAGCCTAATAAATCTTATATATATATATATATATATATATATATATATATATATATATATATATATATATATATATATATATATATAGATAATTTGGTATAAGGAAGAGCATAACTAAATATTAACGCATACACTCACTATGATAATAAACATGAAAAATATAATCTACTAAGAAAAAAAAGGAGAATAGGTATATATACACTCACATTTGGGTGGACCCATTAATCATTCAATGTCCCCATTTGGATCAAGGGGATACTTGAAATATATTTAACATATTGAAGACTACAAGTGTCAATATGAATAATTAGGTTTCCTTAGTTGAGTATTAAAAATACCATGTGTACCTCTTCAATTCAAATTATCACATTTAACTTCAAGGAAAATAAAAAACTAGATTTCTATGATAAGATTCTAAACTTATAACTTATAAAAATAATACTTAGGATTAGAAATATAAGTTTAAGTATAGTATATAAACATGTTATATCTCTTTGGGAAAGAAATATAACCCATACATATATGAATATGATAACAAAAATTATCTCTATATTCTAAGATGATATAGTTGGAATATGTTGGATATAAAACTATTGTATCAACTAGGTTGATATAGTATAAATGATATAAGATATAAGAAAATTTGTATCAAGTTATATGATAAGTATAGGGAAGACAAGTTTTAAATATTTGGTATATTTAATGAAAATATAGTAGAATATAACAAATTATAAAATATAAATGGAATGTAGATGGATAGTTAAGATACAAAGAGACTCAAAGGAGATTAGACTAATATTATGAAAAAATATCTCACAAACTAGCATGAGCCAATCCCACCACATTATTTATGCACCCTTTAAGATATTCACTCAGATATATTGATGAGTTGATGATATTTTACAATATAAAACATCAACAAAGTGATAAAGGTGAAAATATTAGTTCTATAAAATAAACACTTGCCATAAAGCTTGACTATAAATTGTTAAGGATTTAGTGCGGATGTGAAAAATTTCAAGTTAAATTGGTTGAGTATATCTTTTGCATAATTATATTTAGTAAAAAACTAATTTAATATTGTAAAATGTTAATACTAAGTAAAATTTTTAATAATACAAAGTCAATCATCTCAAAATACTTCACTATCTAGGAGTTCAAATCATAAGTTAACTTGAAGGAACTCTTTATAATGATTGAATCATTGATAGAGAGGACCAAATAAAGGTTTTACAAATATTAGAGTATACTATGGAGATTAATCTTATCTTTGTCTAATAAATAATCACTTGTCTATATTTTCATACCAAGCTCATGAATCATATTTAAAAATATACAATGACTTTTTCAATCTACTATAGTCATGTAAAATGTGAAATTTGGTTACTTGAGTTTGGATAGATGACACCCAATACATAAGTCCTACTACTTGATTTCATAACCCTTCTAGGCTTTTTTTTCATCAATTCCCAATTATCCACAATCCTTTAGACTTAATCCTTATAGACCCAGGTAGCTCTTTCATGCCTAGATCCATCCCCCTAGGTCTCATACCCTCTAAAAAACAATGCCAAACTTAGAAAAGAGTGCTAAAACCCATGGTCTCTTATTTTTAGTGTTGTTTTCCAAGTGAAAATTTGGTTCAAACAGTCATATTCTCCTAGATCCTTATCTTAATTCATATTGGCCTAACATGAATTCATTTAACCCATGATCCTTAGGTTCCCTATAAAAAGCCTTTCAAAGTCAATTTAGAAGGGTTGGTACTCATTTACAAGAGATAATAAAGAATAAAAATAAGTACACTCAAGCACTTTGCCCTATTCTCTACATACATCCTTCTAATATTATTCCAAGCTTATTGAAACCCTTACACCAGTTCCTAACCATTTGAAGTACACCTATTTTCATATCTAGTTGCATTTTCATACATAATTACATGAATAAATTCAATGGGAGGACTACATTATCTTGATCCCTCATCGAAGTATTGGTATGTAGGTAGCATTCTCAGACACATGGTGTGAAGTGCATCTAGCATATCCTTTACACACTAACCCATTCTCTCTCTTTCCAAAGTTTCCTCTCAAGTTCAAGAACAAAGAGATCCTAGGGATTTTGAAGATTAAAATAGATGCACAACAAGATTTTTAGACTTTTGGGCTTTGATATTTCACTAACAGGGTAACATAAACCTATCAAGTAGAACCTAGGAAATTTAGATCACCTAGATAAAAGCACTAGAAAAGTACTATAGAACTAACTAGTAGGGTGCCACACTTTTATAAGTCTTGTAAAACCATAAAAAAAAGTTCAAGAACCTATTTTTGATACTTTCCTAGTCCTATACCTAAATTCTTAGGCCCTCTGTTAGATTGAACAGCTCAAAATAAACTAAGTCATATTTTCTCTCATTTATTACTATTTTTAGAAAAGGAAAAATATAATTTGTTTACATAAATTAGTGGATTAATTATTGTACATTGCTTGCTAATTTAATTTACTCTAGTCCTATTTATTAATTAGCAATAAAACTCCATTATTCTTAAAAATAATAAAACATTTGGTGAACTTAACTTGCTTCAAATCTTGCACAAAACCCTTAGAAACCCTAGGGTAAATTATTTTTGATTTTTTTATATAATTTCTTTATTTTTTTCATATTTAAAAATAAAAAAATCTAAAAATTATTTACACATTTCTCAATATATTTTGTAAAAACCCTAGTTTGCACATACTAGGTCCTTTTTTGATACAAAAACATTTCAAACACTAGGAAAAATATATTTCTAATTTTAAAAATATTTTCTAAATTTTATTAAAAATATCAAGAAAAATTCTAAAAAAATTCTATAAATTCATATCAAATTTAAAATAAAAAAATTACCGTACTAATTTTATCAAAAAATCATTTAAAATCCCTAGTTGTGTATACTATCTCATACTTTGCTTCTTGAGGTATCACCTTACATCCATAGCCAAATTGTAAAAATGATGCTCATTTATTTACAAACTTTTCTTACATTTGTTTTTAATAATAATGAAACCATAATAGGCCCTATCATGTAGATGAATGATGAAGTCTATCATATGTTAGTATAAAATTTCATCTTTTGCACTTCATGTTTATGTTTCATTATATGGGATGATATTACAAAATTCATTTTCAAACATGCACAAGATTCCAAAATTCTCTATGCATATTCTCTTTTTCTCATATGGAAATTTTTTCAAATTTATCTTGATAAATGCATTTGAAATGTCATGTTACATATCAAAATTTTATATGCCTGTATGCAAAAAATCATGTTCTAAACCTTTGATCTCTATTCCTCATATGGAAAATTGTTCAAATTTATCTTACTAAACACATTCAAAATGTTAGGTTGCATATCAAAATTTTATATGACTTTTAGCAAAAATTCATGTTCTTTATCCTTTGATCTCTATTCTTCATATGGAAAATTGTTCAAATTTATCTTTCCAAATGCATTCAAAATGACATGTTGTATATCAAAAGTTTATATGCCTTTATGCAAAAATTCATGCTCTTTATCACTTAATCAGTAAGGAATGCTCTTCATAGACATATTATTGCATAAATCACAAATCAAAATTTAAACATTTCACTTCATATTCAAGATTTTTACCAACATGCATATAACTCATTGGCAAATTCTAAATATCTTCCTATCACTTCTAGACACAAGTAAACACTAGCAATTGTATATATCCATCCTCCTTTTGAACTTGGTACATCTAACTATTATACTACATATACTACCAGCTTTATGCCTATAGTATATCATGTGTTCCATGCTATCACCCAAGTTTATGAAGATAGGTGGGTTGATTACGCCTAGGGCTATAGCTTTACCACTCAGGCTGGCACCCCTTTAGATATAGTTTTTGTTCTTGAGCTCCTTTAGTAATCAAATATTTATAAAGATGTATTGTATATAGCCCTTCCTAATACTAGAATTCATGTATCAACTAAACCAATTGATTTTACATCTATCCTTAACACAATGCAATGGACTTAAGATCATATCTCTTTTGAAAAAGAGGATTTATCCCCATAACACATCATTAAAAAACATCTACCTTTGTAAATTTAATTGATAATTAATTATGTGGGAGTTAAAAGAGTGTTATTTGATAATGGTTTAGGACTTAACATTTACAACATATCCTTTCTTAAATGTCTTAACGTACAACCTCAAGATCTAGACCATTTTGATATCAACATCAAAGGTTTTGATAACGTTCCAAAGAAAGTAATGGGTCAAATACCACTCAATCTTAACTTAAGGCCTAATATACTACCAATAACATACCAAGTCATGCCAAATTACCATAATTATAATTTATTACTTGGTTGGCCTTGTATTAATGATATACTTGCAGTCTGTTCCACAATTTGTACTTATCTAAAATTTAGTCGCAAAGGTTACATACACACATGCCCAATAGATAATGAATCTTTTGAATATTTTCAAGTTGTTGAATCTCCATAGAATTATATCTTGCACTTTAATCTACGTAGTATACCTACACAACCCATCACTCATTATGCACCCTTAGACCATACACAAAATTAGACAATTCAAAATTCTATTATAAAACCAACACCAGATCACCAATTCACTTCACTTTTGCACTTAAATATCTTAATAAGATGGGCTATCAGGGCAAAGGACTTTCAAATCATAAACAAGGAATAGTGAATCCTATTGAGGCATCTAAATAACATAAAATGTAAGGTCTCAAATACCATTTTAGCCTTAATCATGATAAATCTTCTCCCACCATTTCAAAACACATAAATTTTTTTCCAACCATTACATGTATAGACAATACAGTTAGTCATTCTTATACATTATCATTGGTATACTATGATCTTATTGAAAATACAACTTCACTTGATATGTTTACATTATATTAATTTTTTAACGATGAATCCCTCTTATAATTTCTTGGAGCATATGAGGACCTCCCATCTTGTTATCATAAAAACAAATTTCTAAACGACATAAATTCCCATGCGTACTTTGGAGAAAATATATATTCCTTCCCTAATATATTGGTGGACTTAGATGATACTATTCTTATAACTCTATATGCACTCGATTGATCCACATTACTTAACAAAGAGACAATAAATTTCAATATCAAAACCGATAAGGATGCTTGCATTATATTATTAGTTTCTCCCTCAAAAAGAAAAAGGATGATGATATTTTTTAAAATTTAACAAATTTTCTAGAACTCTTTGCTTGGTCATATTTAGATATGCCAAGTATTGATACATCTATAATAGTCCATCGAATTCCTTTATGCCCCGATGCTAAACCATTTAAACAAAAAATCACAAAATGCAATATAAGGTGGTTCTTAGTCAAAGATGAAATCTAATACCTCTTAGATATTGGATTCATTCACCCAATAACACATTCTAAATGGATTTTGAATATAGTTCCCGTAGTAAAAGCTAAAAAACAAATTTGATGTTGTTCCAATTCTCAACATTTAAATAAAGCAGCCCCAAAGGGGATTTCCCTTTACCAAATATTGATGTGATAGTAGATTCTATAGATGACTATAAAATGCTATGATTTATGGATGTTTTTTTCTAATTATAATCAAATTAAAATTAATGAAGAAGATCAAGGAAAAACATCTTTTACAACAACTTGGGGTACATTTTTTTTACATTATCATGCCTTTTGGATTAAAGAATACCAAAACCACATATCAGCATATTATGATGCACATTTTTCATGACTTGATTCACCATATTGTTGAGGATTAACAAAATAATCAAAAAAAAATTGAGAAAAATATTAACCAAATTTGGAAATGATTGGTAGAATCAACTATTTTTAGCATTATGGGTATATCAGACAAGTATCTATACACCCACAAGAGCTACTCCTTATTCAATTATTTATGGCACAAAATTAGTTCTACCACTAGAATTAGAAATAACATATCTTCATGTCTCCCTTAAAGATATTCTCAATAATGACCATTATCATGAAAAGCATCTACACTAGCTTAAACAATTAGACCATACACACATTCAAGATGTATAACACCTCATAGTCTACCAATAATGTATAAAATGCTCTTACAATAAGTGAGTTCACATTAAACAAATTTAAGTTAATGATCTTTTTATCAAATAAAACCTTTGCAATGTCAATGCCAAATAAGAAATCAAGGGAAAATTCAAACTAGATTGGCTGGGTCCTTACATCATTATCGAAATGCCTAGCCCTAAAGTATACCATCTAGCCTCACTCGAAGGAAAGAAACTTAAAAATGAAATGAACATTATGCATCTACACATATTCATTGTATATTGTGTTATGTTTACACATGATTTTATATAATTTATTTTTAGCATTGACTGTACATAATCTCTCGTACTTGATTATATATAGTACAAAAAATTTCAAAATATAAAAATGTTCAAATTTATCAAAATACCAAAAGTATTTTTATTGCATTAATCAAAGATGATTCACATTAATACTATCATGTTGATACTTACATTTACTATTTCATACTATTATATGTCAATTTATCTACATTACCATGATTCACATGATCTCTTTTTAGTGTGTGCAGTGACATCTAGCTACTTGATTTATTCACTATACCCATTGAGGGGGAATTATTACTTATACATTAAAGACACACATCGATATACATAAAAACTTGGGGCATATTCTAAATGACAACACCATCTAGTTTATGTCAATCTTACACTACACACTTTGAGTTATCATACTGATGTACATTACTTACCAGATTACATAGATTACTATATCAACATTTCACTAGTATCTAGCACTTGTGTATCTCTTATAATATAAATAATCTTGTAATAACATGCTTTCATACTTTCACTTCTTTCTTTGATTATTTATATTCATTTTTATTTCTAGTTTACTTGCTTTCATTCTTTGTTTAATGTAACTTGTGTGATTACATTTTCAATTCAAGTTTTGCATCTTATATGCATATCTTTAGATATTTTTCAGTGTCCCTCATGTGTACTCTTATATGTGACAATATTTTATTATTTCAAATTGTATTTGTATGTGGAATTTGAACATGCCTTGTATGCTTGCCTTCTCGTTTGAGTGACATATGCCTATGTCCCTTGTTTGTATGTCCCCTTGACCATCCCTATGTACTTCTTGATTCTTGATTTATATGTTTGTTTCTTGATTTATTGTCCATGTTTTCATTTCCATTATTCATATGATGCATTTATCTTGATTTCTTGGAGGACATGATGGACATCATGCTCCATCCCTCCAACTAACAAATAACAACTAACAATTAAAAACTAAAAACTAGTATCTAACATTTCTAGCTCTAGTTCAATACATTGCACATGATTTTACATTGTTATATCTATCTAGGCATACCCCTACTAAATTAAAAATCTCTTAATACAAAAAATTTCATATCTAGAGATATCTTGTCAAATATCATTGTTATATCATGTATCTATATGACATAACACACTTATAAGATTCTTTCTTCTAAGGGTAGTTATTATAGGTTCATCATTCCTACGCTCAGAAGAGGGGGAAATAAATAGGGGTTTTGTCACAAAGATAAAATCTCCTACTAGTCAAAATAGCAACATTTAGATCAGCTAATTTAGAATCTATAGGTCAAACTAGTCAAAACATAACATAAAAATAGTGATAATTCTAAATCAATAACCAATTTTAGCATAGGACAACAACACTAGAAATGGATAGCAGCACCAAACATAAGGGTGTCCTCATTTGGCATTCTTATCTAGGTATAAAAACACCTAGATTTTCTAATAATATGCAAAAGGTTTAGTTTGGCTATAGTTTTTGCACATCCATATCAATCAAAATCAATAGTTTTCTCAAATAATTTAGCTATAGGCAGTATCATACATGACATAATGGATCTCACTTCTAATTTTAGATTAGGAAATTGACATAAATTTTATATCAGAATCCATGTTCTAGACACTAGTGATTGGGGGCAATGTGTGCAACACATTCGCCTTTTTTATTTTTGAGTTCAGTTTATTACCTAGGAATTCTTAGTAGTTACATGCCTTAGTCCATTTGTAGATGGTTAGAATATTTTTCAAGTTGAAATTTCATACAAGTTAAACTTCTTGAGTAATTGATTTCTTGATTTGGCTTTCACATAAGCATATTGCATAAGTTTTGGAGTGGCTTTCATACAAGCCTAACCTCCATCTTTCAAAATGGTTAAGAGTGGCCTAGTTTCTAGCATACATTCAACTATTTATGCCACATTGTCAAATTTTTAGAGAATCCATGGGATCTATGAGCCATCTCATATGAAATCTATTCTATATCTATATCACTTTATAGCTTCACTTCATGAGGAAATGATGGAGCCAAAGGACTAGCTAGACTTTGTATTCTTGAGCCACCTATTCAGAGGGATTGGACACATAGTCTAAACATCAATTAACACATGCATGATTCATTAACTTCAATTAGTTGGAAATGATGGAGATAAAGTAGATACATTTGTATTATTGACCCACTTTCTATGGAATTGAGCACTCATCTCCATTCGCAATAATACTCTTGATTTAACACATACCCAACATCATCCAACACAATCCAACATCACAATAGGTTTTGTATTTGTTCACATACTCAGTGAGGTGTATTCATTCCTTTCTCTTCCTCTTTATCTTACACAAATTTTTACACTATTATTTTAGATATAGTTTATCTAGTAAGAACTAATCTACTCTATGTTTCTCATTTTAGACACACTTCACAATGTGTTGTCTTTATGCACATCCAACACAACATAGCTTCATGATCTTCTCCTTTATAGGTAAGTTTAGGTATGTTTTTTAGTTTCCTTTATTCTAGTATTTCACTTTGATACATCACTATAATTAAGGGGGGGGGAGAATGTAGTAATGTATAATGTGAAATTTGGCTACTTGATTGTGGCTAAATGACACCTAATCCATAGATCCTCTTATTTGTTTGTACAACCCTTATAGGCTTTTATTTCACTGATTCCCAATCATTCATAGCCTTTTGGACTTAACCATTATAGACCTAGGCAACTATTTTAAACCTAGATCCATTCCCCCAAGTCTCATTCCCTCTAGACAATAATGCCTAACTTAGATAGGAGCACTAAAACCTAGGGTATCCTATTTTTGGTGCTATTGTCCAAGCACAAATTTGCTTCAAATGGTTATATTCTCTTGGATCCTTATCTTAATTCATGTTATATTAATGTGAATTCATTTAACCCATGATCATTATGTTGCCTATAAAATTCCATTCAAAGTCTATTTACAAGGGTGGACACTCATTTACAAGAGAAAAGAAAGAATACAAGAAATTACAGTCAAATACTTTTCCCTATTCTCTGCATACAACATTATAATATTATTCCAAGCTTATTAAAAAACTTACACTATTCCTTGACCATTTGAATTACACCTAATTTTACATCTAATTACATTTTAATACATAATTACACTATGCACTTTAATGGGAGAACTACATTAGCTTGATCCCTCCACAGAGTATTGGTATGCAAGTATCATGCCCACAAATGGGGTGTGAAGTGAAACTAATATATCTATTACACACTAACCCTTTCTCTCTCTTTCCCAAATTTCCTTTCAAGTTCAAGCATAAAGAGCTCATAAGGATTTTGAAGATGAAAATAGACACATAATTAAATCTACATACTTGTAAGATTTGATATTTCACTGATAAGGTAACACCAACCTATCAAGAAGAACCCAAAAAACTCAAATCACCTAGAAAATAGTGCTAAAAAATGACTACAACACCAAATAGTAGGGTGTCCCACTTTCAGTGCTCCTATCCAACTAGAAAACAAAGTTCAAGAATCTATTTCAGAGACTATCCCAATCCTATACCTAAATTCTTAGGCCTTGTCTCACTCTGGACAGCTCAGAATAAGCTAAGTCATATTTTCTCTCATTTATTACTATTTTTAGAAAAGGGAAAAATATAATCTATTTACATAATTAGTAGCTTAATTATTGAAAATTATTTACTGATTTACTTTACTCTAGACTTGTTTATTAGTTAGGAATAAAACTCCATTATTCTAAAAAATAATAAAACATCTACAAAAAAAATAGATATATCACTACCAATATCAGTTGGTACATGTATATTTATTCCTACAAGTATCCATATAATAAATCAATTTTGACATATACTTGATGGAATTAACATCAACAAATTGTATTTGAGGAAATTACTATCCTGATGGAATTCATCTTGGAAACTAAAGAAAAGATTTCATAATAGTCAACACCTTCAACTTGTGATTTTGTTTCTATAAGTAAAGATATTTATATGTCAATGGACCAATCTAATTTATAATTATTTTATTATATCCACTCTCACCTCACTAGTTTTAGTATTTTTATAAGTGCAATAATTTCCCAAGTTTTCAATTCTTTAGAGAAATAAGATATTTTTCCAGAACTTCTTAATATTGATTATTATTAAATAAATGATGATAAGTATGTGGTTCCTAGGTCACTAACAACTATGCCAAATTTGAAACACCATATGGATGTTAGGACCTCATTCTAATTTGATATATTTTATCCCCTTGAAATGCATTAGCCTTAAGGCAAACTTAAAATTCCCATTTACCTAGAGGTTGCATTGGATATGCAAGTGCATTCTAAATTTATCCTAGTGTTGGTGATGGAGGTGATTGCTATCCCCCATCTAGATAATTTTATAAATTATAGTAATTATTTGAATTGGATTCATATAAACTAAGTTTTTTTTCATGATATACCTCAAAAGTTGTTTCCAAATATACATAAGCTAATGTAGACAGAGGAGTATGATATGTTGGCATTAAATCTAGGGATTACTAATAAATTATGACATTCCATTGGTAAATCCCTTTAGTGTTACCATTTTTGGTGTTCATATATAATGTGTGTCCATACATTATATTCAAAAACTAAAAAATAAGAAACATATGGATTAACATCAAATCACTTTTATTTAGGAGTCATTTTTTTCAATACAAAGTGAGGAATGATATTATTTATGTAGATTATGTACTAAATTTCCTTTACCCATTATTATTTAGGTAAGGTTTTAAAATATAAAGTAGAGATGACCATTTCCATTAGTGTGTGGTTTTTGTGCTTAGATGCATCATTTTGTTGAGGCGTGTAAGGTATAATACATTTAAATTTAATGCATGTCTATTCATAAAGTCTAATAATCTACTTTTTTCAACATCATCAATTATATATTCTAAGATACTAAATTTTTATCTTCAATAGGTTTTCAATAAGGGAATTAAAATTTTGGAAGTCAAAAATAATTCATTTTTTCCTTTCAAAAATTACAACCACTTGATAAAATAGAATTCATTGGTGAATGTAATCACCTATTTTTTATTATAAAAATTAAAATTATGAATGATATAATATTATATTTAAATGAATACAATAGATCTCTTTCCCTCAAATATTCACATTTATAAAATGTATCTCTATATTTTTTTTCCAAATACACAACCTTGAAAAATGCCATGTTTGAAATAAACATATGGACAACCAATAATAATGTAATGCTTAATGAGGTCCTATAATAATTTATAATTGAGGTGACTAAAATTCTCATTTGATAGTTTACTTATGTAATAATCGTGTGAAATCATGACTTATGAAGGTTGAGTGGATTTTTAAAATCATTAGAATCCTGATGGATCAGCAACATTTACAATAGATAGAATAATAAACTGTCTTTGATTTTTCTAATGAAAACATAAGTATGTGTAAAATAAATAGTCTTATCTTCATCTTAATGTGTGAATTTATATATTGAGAGGTCTTTTGTATAAAATTATTTAACATGGTTATATTTATTAAATACATAATTATTTATGTAAAAATTACATTTTACCTCACCAAATAGAGGAATAAATTTATCCATAAATATTTTAGTTATGTGACATTAGTTAAGATGATCAAATAGTGAGATAAAATGTGACATATAGTGAGAGGCTACTGAACCAATAATCCATTAAGACATAAGTGATCATATTTTTACAGAAAATGTTTATCCTCTCTTTGGAGGGGGAATTTATATTTTCTCAATATCCACTCTTAAGTATGCCATTTTCATGAAACATTGATTCTTAGCATGTCCTAGTTTATTACACTAATGAAAAAACTATTATTATATATTGGGATTTAATTTCCTTATACCTTTTTTTTGACTTGGAAAAGGATTATATTGAGTTGATTGACTTCCGTAAGGATTAAGATGTGTTTTCCCCTTTTTTCTTAGAAGGGCCATTTACTTTGAAATAATTAGGTGGTGATGTTTAATTATTATCACTTACCAAGAATTAATGTTTATTAGTTTATTCACTTTTTATTTTCCCAACAGAAATAAATGTTTCTTGTTCTTTCTAAAAAAATTCACAAAACTTGTCAAAATTTAGTGTCACATATGTCAATCCTATACACTATTAATGTGTTTAGTATTTTCAAAAAAAATTAAGGATGGATGAACAAATTTAAATAAAATAGTCATGATTATTTTTTAATTAATCATTACTTCACTAGTATTAATGAGTATAAGCCTCAAGTGCTTGACTTGAGTTATGAGTGTCAACTATTCTTAGCTGAGATATCTATCTTCACATTGAACACTTTGTCACTCTATTGAATCTCTTTAGGCTTATACTAATTGATACTTGTGGACTAATAAATAAGATGATCTAATTTTATAATTGGCATGCCATTAACTTACTGTGACTTCTAAATATTTCCTCTTACGTTAGTCCAAAGTATATAACATTCCATGATACCCTAAAAATGAATCTTCAATTCAATGTATACTTATTAACCAAGGATACATCTATATTATTCATAAAAATTCTATCATTTTATAAGATTTAAAGGTGAAAACTCTTCCTTAATTGATAATTTGTAGAGACCCTTACCATGGAGAACATTAATAATTTATCCTTTTGGATTGTTTCATCTTCACTCTTCAATATATCATATTCTTCTTCCTTTTGGACTGTTGTCCCATCAAATCCTTCTTTCCAATCATGTTCACCTACAATAAACCATGATAGATCATTGTTACTTTAAAAATTTTGAGGCTATATTTCCTCTCTCTCTTATTTCATGCCAAGTTGTGTTTCCATCTCCTTCAATTGCTTCTCTGAATGCTCCATTACTTACTAGTTTTCTCTTTCTTGCATCCTTTATATAAAGCTATAGTTGACTCTTTTCCTAATATTGAGTCGACTTTGAAAATAATACACAGTATAAATTATCAATATCTATCTTTTCATTATTCCCAATAAATTATTCATCTCATTTATCTCTTTTTCCATCTCTCTCTCACTATGGCTTTCATATTCAACCATATCTTTCACTTTTATCTCCACCTCTCCTTTCATCTTCCTCTTGAGTACCTCACTTGGGTATATAATCTCTCTCATTTTTTATTTTTGACCACACATGGACCACTTATTCTTCGTTCACACTTGGATCCCTTCTATATTAGACCTCACTTGGGCCCTTCCACCACTTGTCATTCACACTTGGACTATTCTCTTCTCTTCTCTAGGCTCTAGTTATGAGCTTATTAATAGATCTCTATTCTTTAGGGTTTATGGCTTAATTATTTATTATATTATTTTATCAAATATAATATACATCATAAATAAATTAAAAAATATATAATCAACCAAAAATATTGTCATACCTTTCTCAATATGTTATCACTCAACAAGATTCATTGCCACTACCTCTTTGCTTACTTACCTAAAAGATCATGATCAAAATGGAAAATTAATTAATTATACCATTAATACCTATATGTACCTATTATCATATCATCTATATGGTTCTTGTAACCAATGATGTAGATCTATTCCCTCAGCCTATAATTCTCCTTCACTTTACTTGCAATCTTGCAAAGCTTTCTTGGCCAACACTAGGCCAATCTTGTCCAAAAGTACCAAAAATAAAAAACCTATGTAATAAAAGTTCCAAGGAGCTTAAAATTTTTTAACACACTATTCAAAGTCATATAATATTAATTTCATGATCCATCTCCTTTTTTTTCACTCAAAAGTCAATCTCTTGCTTTCACTTGCTACTAGCCCAGTTTCAGGACAAATTCACTATTTTATTCCATAAAAAAAAAACTCTTATACAAAAAAAATATTTTTAGGTACCATTTATCATGATTTTTATAAAAAAAAAAATTAGGTTCGGTTCCTTTTAAAATTTTAGTACTTGTAGGCTTACCTAGCTCCTCAATTAGCCTTCCTAATGGACAAAACTCCTTGGTTTGAGAAAAGTATGATCAACCAAGGAAAAATAATGAATTTTATGGGTACCCATTATCTTTATAAATCTCAATTAACTCTTTTTTTAATCTCACTCTCCTCACACATACCCTTTTCTTCTTTGGCCTATCTCATTAGGTCTCTTCTAGGCTTAGACCAACTCAGTCCTTCAAAATATGTACAGATGGGTTCATACACCTCTAAAATAATAAAAAATAGTTAGGTAACATTAATATTGAAAGTAATAATTTTTTTAATATATTTTTATGTTTTAATCTTGTTCTATGCACCAAACCCTAAATCTAGTGTTCTAGACCACTATATATGTCAAGAACCTATAAAAAGGCATAAATTTCACATTATGAGGTTTCAAAAACCCAATCCACATAAATTAGATATATATTAACCATAAAAAACTTTATCAGTACTTATAAATTTTGATTTAACCCATTATCCTTGATTTCTACTCAAAACTCATTTGACTGTGATATGAATTTGACTGTCTATAGGTCTATGCTCAAGCAATTTGAATAGATAACAATCAAATTAAAAATAAAGGATAAAATAAAATTAAAAAACATTAAATATAAATTAATATAATTTTATAAAGTATATTTTAATAACTTCCTTGACCTTTTCCTCTCAAACATCCAATGACTAGTTTGTAAATAGGAAAATCTTACACAAAATAAGGGACTATGCATGTATTCTCTTGTTAAGGTTATATTTATTCATTTCTTGGAGAAAACATGCATTATGTAAGAATTATAAAATAATTTAATCAGGTATGAAAAAAATTCCAACATAATTCACATAGCAATTAGACAACTATAGTTTTAAACATCAGTCTATACCAACCCTAGCAGGGTTCAATGTCTGCATGCATTGATAGGGTTTTATGATCTATTCTCATTAGAATTTTATAAATACTAAAATATAGTTTCATGATAAATTTATATATATGAAATATCAAATCATATTTTCAAATAATTTATTCATTATACTAATTTAACTTTCCATAAGACTATGAGAAAGGTTTCCTTCTTAAGCATATACTTCACTATGTCAATAATGATACTCTATAGACCTATGTCCCTGTAGGTTGAATTAAAAAAATAACACATGCATGGATAAATTATTAATATAATAGTGATATTTTTGAATTAATATAAACTTAATATTCAATACATTGAAGGAATCTTTCTCACAACTTGATTACTTGATTTCAATAAAGTAATAGGTTCATTATATCCCATTTTGATACCACAGTCAACCAATTTGAATGTGTGCTTGGTTTAATTATTTTCATGAGGATAATATAAATAACCATATAAAAATAATTAATCATAGTGATTACAATAATCCCTTTTCAAAATAACATTCTTGATTGATGTTCATTCATACAAAGTTAAACTTACACAGTCCTTCATGCACCTTGGCAAACCTTCTCACTCTTGTCTACCCCTATTTTTTAATACCTATCTCTTCCTATGGACTACCAAGACTATATAACATTAATTAAAATTAAAAAACTCTATAAACAATCACTATAATGGTTTCTTGATCAAGAAACCTCTTCCATAGACCTAAACCCATGTATGGTGGTGAACTAAGACAACCACCTCATCCTTACAACATGACATATGACTAAAAACCTCTATAAAACCACTCAAGATACCTTATATGTATATAAAAACATTAATAAACATTTAAATAAAATAAACATTCATTTATACCACTAAACCACTCTTAATACCTCACTTTCAAGTTTGAAAATCCAAATTGGAAAAAGGGAGGAAAACTAAAAATTCAAATTTGTCTCATTTTAATGACTCCAAATCACATTCAAGTTCCCTTTTGTTCATTCCTAATATTCTATTGCATCAATAAACCCCTTCTCAGCTAGGGTGTAACCTAGTATTCTAAATATTTTGGCATGTCCAGTGGGATGCATTGGATTTAGTCTTGGTGAAATTGAAGTTGCAATAGTGTTCCTCATGAAGTATTTGGTCATTCCAAGATCAAGTAATTTTTTTTTACTGTCTAGACACAATTTCCAAGTAAGTATAATTTCATTACATTATATTGACATTGTTTTCATGGTTGTGTATGAGGAAAACTATGCTACACTTATTTATCATCCTTATAATGAGTCATTCCAACTCTATCATAATCCATACGAGCTTCATTATGAGCCTAATCAATGTTACTAGGAGTTTTATCCAAGCTATGTTGAGCCTTATCAAGTTTTCCATGATCCTTATTACCAAGAGCATGAATCTTACCTTCCTTATGAACCATATTAGTCTCAATACTAGATTTCATCTTCCCCATATGTATATGATGTTGCATATGAGTGACCTTGTCTCTAAGAGAGAATGGATGAAATAGAGATCAAACTACTACCATATACAAGAAAAGTTTTTTCAAATTCTCAATATGAAGAAGGTAATGGGTTGTTTTTAAATGTATACAATGATATATAAGAGAGGAATGAGTTGTGCAATCTTTTATTGGAGAAGATGGAGGTTTGGGAGAGGTAGAAAGGTGAGTTGAAGAAATTATCTCAATAACTCTCTTATATTCCCAACTAGTATTCTTGTGTTCCTCATTCTCATGAAGTGTTTAACCATACTCATTTTGAGCTAAGGGAGATACCTATTTAGAGTCAAGAGTAAATTCATATGCCTATTCAAGAATATATTCAAGAAACTAAGCTTCTTGTAGTTCTATTTCTTCCTTGTTCATCCCTCAAACTTAGTTTGTCTATGAGGACAAAGAGGTTTTAGATTTTAATGAGGTAATGACCAAGTGGAAGGAGCTGAATGTAGAGGTGTTTAAAATTTTCTCTTTCCTTCCTCTTCAATGTTACCTAAATGATTCTATTACCCTCAAGATCCTAAAATATGATCATAATAAAATTTTGATGTCTCATTTTACCTCTCAAATAAATGAGTTTCATCACCCTCCCACCATCTCCCTTCTTTAGAAGGAGCCTATTCTATGGAGGTATGAGATAGAGAGTGAAGTTGTGGGTCAAGTTCTTGTAGCGTGTGAAGAAGATGTCTCAAGTGTGTATGAGGAAGAATTTTTCATTGATAGTTCACTTGATGAATATGTTGAGAATGAGGTTGTATCTAATCTTGAAGAATATATCTCAAGTCTACTTGAGAAGGATGGTCTTGATGTGGAAGTAATCCGAAAGAAATTGGTACAAGCTAAATTCATGAATGAGTTTGAGACATATCCTATTAAGTAGGATCAAGATACATTTAAAACTAATATTATTTGGATTGATCATAATGAAGAACAAATATATGATTGGTATTTGTACCTTGAATCTATATAAGAGATTGAAGATCTTTGTACGGATATGTTTCCCATTAAGGAACATGTTTATGAGAATTTTGATCAAGAGTCACTCATTCAAGATCATGATATAGATTGGGTTATTATTCAAATATCCTTAAAGATATAGATTAACTATCATCATATGGCAATACGGATGAGGTCACTCAAGGAGAATGCATAGATGAGATATCACTTGACAAGGTTGTAGTTGACAAGTTATATGGAAAAGATACTAAAGTACAAGATGAATTTGATTTAGTTAGTGACTAGTTTTTTGTTGATGACTTTTTTGAGGAGATGATAAGAGATTTGGTAGGCAATAAGAGTGCCTCATCAAAGGTTATGTTTAATAAACATCATTCTTTGTAACTTGTACCATCTCTTGAAATGAGTGAGTTCATTTATTTCCATTTTGATCCACATGGATCATGTTTTTTCATGATTATTTTTATTAATTATATATGTTTTATCTCAAATAATTGTTTTGTTTCACATTTAGTTTTATTAGTTAGCTTCCCTATTTTCATTGTTTCATTCCATATTTTATTAGAATTCATTGTCTTTGAAATTAAAAAGGTTTCTTGTAGTCATGGATTAGATTCATCATTATTGGTGAATCCAAGATTCATGTAAATGGTTTAAGTTCTCAAGCATAGCAGTCATGCTTCCCAGTTGAGTCACCAAATATGTTGGCCAAATTTGGCCCACATAAGAAACTTTTGACTGAATGTGGTTTGAAGCTAAATAAAGGCAAGTGAAAGGCAAAAAAATACCCTAAAACATTCTTCTTTGAGTTTAATATCTTATGTTGTAGATATAACTATAATCAAGATGCTTAAAAACTAAATTTATTTCTAGAAACACTCAAATATGTAGCTCTTAGATGGTTCATGGGTCTGGGAAAAGATTCAATTTATACTTTAATAGAAATGAAGGATAAGTCTCTATCTAAATAACAAGATTATTATTGATGAATAAAATATAAAAGGGGTGACATATTTAGGCTAACACAAGAGGAATATGAATCATTAGAGGATTAAATGGAAAGATTCATGTTCATCTTATAAAAATCCATGTAGATTGCAATAGATTAAAAAACCCATCAAATTGGTATTCTTGAAAGGAGTGAAATAATATTGTTTGAAAGCATTGGACTTTATGACTTTGGGTGATGTTTCAACAATATAATTTGATTATTTGACAATCTTATGTAAAAATTACTCAATATTAGTCATGAATTTTTTTTTTAGAAATAAGAAAATTCCTTAATTTGTTGTAAATAGACTCTAAAAATGGAGTTAAGTAATCTATTGTAGGATATGAATCAAGACATCATTATCCATATAGATACTCAATTTGATATGTTACATAAAAATAAGAAACAAATAAAGCCTTGATGTTTTACTATCTAGACTATTGTAAAAAGAAAGTAGACTACAAATGTCATGTTGTCTGGATAAATGTAGCTAACATCATGGAAGAGGATCCTGAAATAGTTGAATTAGCTGTAATTGGTGGAGGAGACTAGATATTATATGTATCTCAAAGGAGATAATGGAAACCTAAGTTATTTAATACAAGTATGAAACCAAACCTAGCATTTTTAAATCTCAATTTTTGTATGCTCTTAATTATGTACCATCATCTTAGAATAATATGCAACCTGAGACCTAAAATTTGTCATAACCATCTAATTGGTATCCCACAAAAAAATTTAAACACTTGGTAATAGTCCTATAACTAGTATTGACCTTCCTAAAATTATTAATGGTCCTACCCTTCACAACCATGGCAATAATCATGGAGAAATAGCCAATCTTGGGTTAATAATAATCCTAGATTCCTAAAACAATAATATCTACAACAACATCAACAACTAGCCTTAACTCTAAATACTCAAACATATTATAGGCCAACAAATTTACCTACCCAACCTATACCAAACATTCCAATAAGATGGCTCAGTAAACACAAACCACTAAAATAATAGAATATCTAACATATACCTTAGATATTAATGAAATGCATCTTTGTTTAGGATGTATTCTTCCACAACCCATCTCACCTATGATCACTAAATATGTTGAAGAAACCTTAGATGATCATACTCATACTAATCCACTTCAAACCACTACCATTCCTACTCAAGGAATATCATAGAAGCAAAAATAACCTAACCATCCTCCTTTTCCTAAGAGACTAAACATTCCATGGCTTGAATCAGAAGACGAATTTGATTTTTTAAGACAATTGAAAAATGTCTGTGTAAATATTCTAATTTTTCAAGGTATTAAGGATGTACATATATACACTAATGCTATCATATATTTAATCTTGAAGAGACTAGGCAAGAAAATAAAGGACCCTAAAATATTCCAATTCCTTGGTCAACTTGCAAATGTTATGTTGGGTAACATAGTTCCTCCAAAATATGTTTATCTAAGAAATCATGTAATCAATGTTAGTATCCAATTCCAAACCATTTATAATACATTAATAAACTTTGGAATATCCATTAATGTTATGACTATAACAAAAATGTATAATTTAGAACTTACATACATACACCCAACACCTAATATCTTGTAAATGATTGACAAATCGACCATTAAGCAAAGAGGGATCATGGAAGAGATCATCATTACTATGGATTCATGGTAATATCTAGTTGAATTCATCATATAATATCCTAAGATAAACTTAGGAGGTTACCCTCTTATATTAGGAATACCATGGTTGGCCATAATTAATGCATCGATTGGTTGTAGGTTTGAGAATATGGTAATCTCAAATGGTAATGATACAAAGAAACTAGTCTTATACCCACCAAACAAACCATCTTATAAGGATGAATAATTACCTTGGTTAAATGACATAGATTAAGGAATAGAATTTGTACACACATTATGTACAACTAATATAAGTATATTTTTTATAAATAAAGAACAAGAATTTATTCTTTATAACATCCTACAAAAAACATATCAAGAGGATCCTTTAACACATGATATGTTAGAATATAGACCCTACCCTCTTGAAAATGTCTTAATTGAAAAAATACCATATGATGCTATAAATTATATTAGAGCATTCCATCATCTCTAACATAATCATTGTAGGTATGATTCATTTATATTAAACATAGAGACCATGATGGCTCTGTCCAAACAAGTGGAAATATTACTAAACAAACCTCCCAATATCAATAAAAAATTGACATTCCAATAAGAAACCAAGATACTTACAATGCTTAGTAATTATAAAACAACATTTTCTTGGGATTATCATTATATGAGAGGAACCCCTTAAAAATTATGTACTCATCACATCTATATCAAAGAAGAATGTAAACCCATTTGCCAACCTCAATGTCAAATGAACCCTACCATCAAAAATAGTTAAAATTAAATTACAAAAACTATTATATGTAGGCTTCATATACCCTATATATGATATTTAATTGGTGTCACCCTAGTGATTATTCTAAACAATGGATAAAAGTGGAGGATTTGCATAGATTATAGGGAACCAAATACAACTATAAGGAAGGACCATTTTCTCCTTCCATTATTTGATAAAATGATAGATACATTAGTAGGGAAGAATTAATTTTAATTAATTCATGGATACAATGGCTATAATAAAATAAATATATCACTTGAGGGCTAAGTGAAAACTACTTTCGCTTATCCCTAGGGTACTTATGCATATGTTATATTACCATTTGGCCTATGTAATCCTCTAATAAATTTTCAAAGGATTGTCTTAATCATAATTTTTTAATTCTCCCATGATTGTGTAAAAATATATATCTATGATTTTATATTTTATGTGAAAATATATTAATAATCTATTATTATCCTTGAGGAATTCCTTCAATAATGCCAATATCACTAACTATCCTCAAGCCATGATAAGTGTTACATGATAATGACTGAGGGAATTATTTTAAGACACCGCATTTAAACTTAAGGAATAAAATTATATAATTATATGATAAACATAATCAAATACATACCCACACCATAAAATATAAGAGATGTTAGAAGTTTTCTAGGACATGTTTGCTATTAGATAATATTCATTAATAATTTCAGCCAAAAGGCAATACCATTATTATTTTTTATTTAAAAAGATGTTAATTTTGTTTATACTAATGATATTTAGGTATAATTTTAATAAATCAAATATTTATTCATAAAAAACCCCATATTTAAAAGACCTAACTGGACAAAGCCATTCCACATCTATATGGATGCATCAGACACTACACTAGAAGTTATGCTTAGACAAAAAGAGAAATCTCTCATCTAATTAATTATTAAGAATTGTCAAGGGGTTGAATTAAAATATAAATTAATATAGAAATATATTATTTCTATCATTTATTCCATCAACAAATTTAAACACTACAATATTGGATATCAATTCTTCATTTAAAATGATCGTGATTCAATCAGGTATTTAATGAATAAGCCTACAATAATAGGCTGAATAATGTAATGGTTGGTTTTTATACATGGATTTGATATCAAAATTATGGATAAACTAGTTAAATACCATGTATTTTCTTAATTTTTATCTTGGTTAAAACCTAATGAGTAGATCCTTATTGTTGATAATTCTTTTCTAGATAACATCTTTTTGGAATGACCACTAAAACACCCTGGTTTATATATATTGCTAACTATTTAGATGAAGGATTTTTTACAAAACATTTTTAACCAAGGTAAATTCAACACTTGATTATAAAATTTAGATATTAATCACGGATATTAGGATATATATATTTGTTACTTGACAATATATAGTTGTGAGCATATGTATTCAAAAGGATAAGGTTTTAAACATCCTCAAATCCTATCATGATGAACCTTATGGTGATAATTTTTATTCTATAATAATTTTTTGTCAAGATTTTCACTACTAGATACTATTGGCCTACACTACGCAAATATCATATGATGTATCCTCATACATGTGATCCAATCCAATGTATCGGGAAACCCACACATTTAGATGAGATGCTATTACAACCTCATCTAGTTTAGGATTATTTTGATAAGTATGTAACTTACTTTTTAGACCACATAGATCCTAAAGGTAAAAAAAAGTACATCTTGGTTCTTACCAATTATGTCACTAATTGTGGAGGTGAAAGCCTCAACCTATGCTAGAGATGAAAACATGGAAAATTTTCTATACAAATGAATCTTCACACATTATGGGGTGCTAATATAAATTACCATATATCAAGGACCAAAATTTAAATTATATCTCACAAATTATTTGGTCAAAGATTATGAAATCAAACATAATAATTCTACTCCCTACCACCCTTAATCCAATGAATAGGTCAAATTCACAAATAGGGAATGAAAAAATATTCTTACTTAGATAGTCAATGTGCATAGGAAAGATTGGGAAACCCATCTTCATAAATATATATGGGATTATAGGATTACATGGAAGACCACAACTAGATGCACCCATTATGAGTTGGTTTATGGTAAAACACCTATTTTTCCAATTGAGTTTGAAATACATTAAGAATAATAGTTGAGCTAGGACTGGACATATGATAGGATCAACAAGACATAATACTCTAGTCAAATGCTCTAGATGAAATTTTAAAGGAGGCCATAGATCATACTAAAATTGTGTTGCAACAAAAAATTAGATGGCATGATAAACACATCAAGACTTAACCATTTTAGATAGGGTATTAGGCTTCACTATTTGATTCTAAATATAAATATTATAAGGGTAAGATCTAAAGTAGATGGCTTGGGAAATATGAAGTAGATAATTTTTTTTATAATGGAGTTATTAAATTATATAATATTGACCCAATTCAATTCCATCTACAAGTCAATGGCCATCGAATCAAATTATATAAGAATTTTTTTTTCTAAGGAAACCTTCACTCACTAGATTCTTGATGAATATCATCTCTCTCTCTCTCTCTCTCTCTCTCTCTCTCTCTCTCTCTCTCTCTCTCTCTCTCTCTCTCTCTCTCTCTCTCTCTCTCTCTCTCTCTCTCTCTCTCTCTCTCTCTCTCTCTCTCACAGCATCAAGATGACATCGATCCTTTATCATAAGATTATTTATTTTAACACTTATTTACTACCTATTAAGAATAAAATAGGTCCTTGTAGCTAGTGCCACCATGCCATATAGTGAGGTACATGCTGAATAAAATTATGATTGATAAAATATCCATAGTTTATTGTTGAGAACCAAAAAACATTAAAAAAAGACTCTAAAGAATAAAAAATGTACTTTTCATCACAATCCTTACACAATTATACAATATGAATTTATGTCACTACACGATCAATTTATAGTTATATAAGATACAAATTGATATGGTCTAACATACTTGGCCCTCCTAATAGTTGTGGTAGTAGGTTTCATGGTCTATTTCTTGTATCTAGTGACACATTGATAAGAAGGATTTATGTGGTATTTACATAAGTAATTTCTAAACAACTAACTTCAACTAAATATGATAAGTACATCCATGGGCCTGACTAATACCAATTCTTGTAAGAGTGTATGCTTATTTATCCTATGAGTGAGTAGATAGATAATGTAGCTATTTTGTCACTTCATGCAACTTCTACATTTTAAAAACTTTAGGGAGTGATATCTTACATCATATAGGTACATTAAATAGGACCATATTAGTGCACCATCCATCTTCTTCAGCTGCTTAAAGGCTACTTTAATTGGTTGCCATCATTATCCATTATCATCAACCATGAACAATAATTTCCACTTCAACCATCCACATATCTTTAACTACCACATTCTCATTTCATGATGGCATAATGACATCATATATGGCCATTCTTTTCAACCAAGTAAAAAATAACTAATAATGGTAACTAATGGTATTCATTTTACTTTTTTCAAAGCATTTATTGTAATTATTCCTTATATATAGTAATTATTTTATCATTATCATTTCTTCAAGAATTAATTTTTGTGAAAAACATAATATTGATCCCTTTTAATTTTTAGTTTCCATAAAAAACCTATCAAATCCTTAACACTACTAAAAAAATCTAGTTCTCTTATGTCCCATCCAATTTATCTCACATGTCATGATATTACACCACTTGAGGATGAGTGACACACTAGTTGGGGGGATAATATCCTTAATGATGAATCCAATCTCACATAAACCAACTCAATTTATCATATTCAAATCTTAAATTCCAATAATTAAAATGGTCCTAAAACTTTTCATTATCCTTTTTCCTACCTAAGTCTAATAACTACATTGACATTTCCACTCATCAAAATTCTAATTCAATAGATTACTTCAAATAACTCAATAATCATGGGTGGTAACTATGTAAGACATGAACATTAAAGTCTTACACTTCTATTGGACCATCCAATTATCATGATAATATTTCAAAAAATAGGTTGGTTAACATGTTTTTAAAAATTAACCAATTTTGGCTAGAGTATAGTCAAGAATTCACTAAATTTTTAGACAAAAATTTAGCTAATTTAAGAATTATACAAATTAGGATTACAAAGACACTATTTAATAGGGTAACTTATTTACCTCATGATGGAGATTCATGGAAATAAAAATTTTACACACTAGAATAAAAGCAATATTTTACCAAATAAATGAGCATGTAATATATTCCAAGTAAGGAAATAATAGGCTATCAATACCCCAAGTATGGGATAGATCAACTAATTTTATTATAGGATATTTTACCTATGAAGTAAGATATTCTATGTTGTATAGAACCCATTTCAATTACTTGAATCATTTTATGTATGTGGTTAGGATAAATGTTCCTAATTTTATATTTAACATGGTAAGAAGAATGGTAATTAAATACCAAACACTAAAGTAAAAATTTCTTACTCACCATCATCTAATTTAACTAATAGTTCTAGATTGCCTTAATAGAAATAGACCCAACCTAAGTTGGGAAGCTTTTCTACAATTGATTGAAATAAGAAAATATTTATGGAGGTAATGAGGTTGAAGAAGTGGAATAAGAAGAATATTTTGAGGAGGCATAAGAAGATATTATAGAGGAGGTAGAATAACAGATTAAAGAGGAAGTAGATGAAGGGTTTGAGGAGGAATCAGAAGAATAATTTGAGGAAAAATAGAGGAAAAGGTAGAATTTGAAGAATAATAAAGGGAAGATAAACCCTCAAAAATAAATATTGAAATATCCCTTTTATAGGAAGCTACAGACACATAAGAAATTTTAGGCACACAAAAAATTTCAATCACATAAGAACATGTAGTAAAATATTCAAAACTAAATGAGACTATAAGATGATAAAAAAAATTGGTCCTTCAATCCTATTCATCAGATGAGTTAGGAGAGAAGTTTCCATCAAAACTTAGAGATCATAATAAGACCAGGTAAACACAAGTCTTGAGAAAAATATCCCATAGGTTAAAGAGAAAATACCATAAAAATATAGTATCTAGATACCTAGATATAATTCATATTAGTGAAGATCCCTCTGAAGAAGCTGATGTCCCATTAGCTTGTAAAGAATTACCTTCTACCTTAGAAGATAAAAAATAAAAATGATGAAGGATACCTAGATAAGGAGGAAACACATTTAACTAGTGAAGAAGAACATCCCTAAAAAGGTATAGAAGAGGAAAAATATGAATGTAATGAGGATATGTAGGAACAAACTAAGGATGAAACACTTGTAACATCCCTAAAATATGAATTCAAAGAAATTGATATATTGAGGAAGAAACTAAAAAAGTAGGTAAGTCATGGGTTAAATACATTAGTAGTAGTAGCATTATTACAATAGAACTAAGTTACCACAACTAAGGCCCAATCTTTAGAGCCTGAGTAGTCAACACCAATGGTCTATGACCAACCTACAACTAAGGTATTTATTTCCACTTCATTAAAACAAAAATTATAATTCATAATTCACTCTTTATACTACTATGAACCCATATATAGAGGAATGTGTTGAAAGTTCTAAACAATTGAAAAAGTAAAATGATTCACTAAGAATAAAAACATAGATTGATGAAGAATAAATGATGAAATTGAAAGATAATATTGAATAAATGGCTACATTGATAGAAAAACTCATTAGTTATACACCTCCTACTAGATTATCCTCTATATATATAGACGAGTAATTGATAAAATTTAAATTTATGAGACTTTATTATGATATCCTCTATCAATAATTTAACTTCAAAAATTTCTTTGATATATATATAATAATAGCCTAGATAAGACATAAAACCAATTATGTGAGTTTTACATTCATAATTATGTTGTACCCCATGACCAAGATCGGAATCATAAATTATATGTATGACATGTTTTACTAAAATCCTTTTCTTCATACATGGTCAATTAATGTAAGAGAGAAAAAGAAATGGTGGATGGTAGACATAAATATCAAGAGACTATATTGATAATTAGGGGAGAGTCTATAATTCTCAAGGGTACCATTTAAGATTGGGTTCACCTGATAAACCAAACATAAATCTCCTCTTTGTTTATGGAATAATAGTTGGAGGAATAAAATATATACTTGGAGATAAGATATTCTATAGGGGTAGAAACACGTAGATCATACATAATAATATGGGAAGAGGTTACTACATAATTGAATAAAAAATGAACCCTACTCATCTTTCAACTTAACAATCAATTTTGATATAGTAAACATATAGATCAAAATTTATAGAAAAATAGGGCCAAATTTATTGGCCATTATGTTCCAACCTCCACCATTATGGTATCCTATAATATATTGGGAAGGTAATCAATCATTAGATAAGGACATGAAAAACAAGAGATGGAAAAGGTATGAGGAAAAATAAGGTTTTTATGGTGAAAGATCTAGTGGCTCATGAAAATCAATAGACTTTAGATTTGTATGTGCAATGGAAATACAAAGGATAGTTATTTGAGGAAGAGAAAAATATTAAGTTGAGGTTTTTGATGATTCCCATAAATTTCATGTTTTGAAAAAATATTCCTTACCCATAACCTTTCCTAATATGTGATTTCTGAGATTATCCCATGTATATTCATACTCGAACAAGTCTAATATGTTATAGATATATATTATTATATTTCATAGGGTAATGAGATTATGGTTTGTGATTCAAGTAACTATTATTATATTTATTTATATGATTATTTATTATAATATTTATTTGAGAAAGTTTAAAGGCTAAATAGGAATATTCTATGTAGCAACACAAGTCAATATATCCTAGATTTGAAGAATCCTATTGAAATGTATCTTTTAATTGAAGGATACTACATCATAATATCCCATATCCAATGATAAGATATAAAAAAAAATATGAATATCATAAATACCAGTTCAAAAGGCTACAATAATTAATAACTTACAAAAATCCTATGGTTGTTAAAAGATGATTAAAATTAAAAATCACCTAGGCTACCACTATTTGTCAACTCTTGGAGTTTTTAACAAAAAGATTTGACTATAATACTGATTCTATTATGGTATCTTTATCTAAATTTGGTTTAAAATAACTTAACAAAGTTGATGACTTCAATTGGGAAAAAGTTTTAAGATTAAAAACTACTTTTTTCCTTGTATCCGAATGATCTCATTGAAGCAATGTTTTGTTTGTATTCTTAGTTAGGACATAAATGTAAACTACCATATCAAGTATAAATATAAAATGGAAAAGGTGTGGGAACTAGTTAGAAATTTTTTTTGATATTAAGAGTGTGCAAAACATAGAAAAAAAATCCAACAAGAGTGGTTGTAATATTTTGTAGTAAGCTTTAATTTCTACATGATTTAATGAAGATAACGTTTTGAGTTAATTGATATTTATGTTAAGAGGAAGATTGAAGCTCTAGATTAAGGGAGGAAGCCCCCTCAAGAAGACATGAAATATAAATCAAACTCATTAGTATAATTAAGTAATTTGTTTTATTTATATAGCTTTATGTTAAGAGTTTATGTGTGTGTGTGTGTGAATAAGTACATTTATTTTTTGTGATTTATAATAGGCTTAGGGAATATTTCAATTCAATTATTTTATTTAGTTAATTTATTTCCTATGAGTTTGAATATTTTACAAGTTCCCATTTTTATGTAATTCCTTTCCATAATTATTACAAGAGTCAAATTAGAATATTTAATGTGCACATATAATGAAGTCCTCCTATCACTCTTATGCCCCTATGTTGAAAATTAATGAGATAGTTAATTTATGTTACCATTAGCTAGCCCAACTCATATGGCTTGGGTTGCATGCATCACATTAATTAATTGGGAGTTAAAAATATTACTTGTTAGTTTCCATCCATTACTTATAAATACCCTACTTTACATTGATTTTAACCATTAGTATTTATTTTCATTAATTTAATTGATTAACCATTATAATTCTAAAATGTCTACGATCTAGTGTTGTCATTTGGTTTTGTTTGTTTCTTGATAGGGGTACCAAAGTCTCATAATACTATTACTTATTTGATATCATGGGGTGGTTTCCAAAATTATAATTTTATGGTTACATGTGGTATCATTTTTACTATATATAAGGCAAATTAGATGACTAACCATTAAATTTTTATAGACATTTGTTAGGCTGACCAAGGATATATCTTACATTCCTATTTTTTAGGTGAACCAAACCTATGTAGTGGCCCTCAAAAATCATCAAAACCAAATTTTAAAACAAGAGTATTATTGAATAAAAAAATATTCATCACTAAATTTTACCCTGTATAAGGGGAAGGTTTTGTGAAATGGGTTTATTTAAGGGTATGAGAAAATGGAAAACCTATGTCGACAGTGGCTATTAAATATCATTAAAAATATAAAGGATGTAGATGTGAAGTATTAAGAGGATATCTCTCTAGTTTTACCTTGAGAGTGACCAAGTGGTATGCTCCTCATCCATAGTTATGATTAATAATATATGGTCAAAGAAAATTTGGAGAAAATATACCTTCTTTACTCTTTTCCATGTTGTGACATGATTTTATTTGAGGACATGACCACCTATATTAAATTATCCTTCTATTAACTATTGATTATATACATATTTATTCTTTCTTGATATACATATATATGATCAAGGGTTATTGATCGATGTTCATTTAATATTTCAAGTTGTGATACTTGTTTTTTATGGTAGTCTTCCTCAGAAATGATGTCTTTATGATAATTATGAAGGGAAGGAATTTTGAGTTCCAAAGGAAGGACAACCTCTATGTCATAGAATAAATAAAATGGGGTGGAGCCTGTAGGGATTAAAATTCTTATTCTATAATCCCATTATGTGAAATGGATTTAAATATTCCAATATTTTAGAGCATTGTTAACTAATTTGGTTAGGATTTGATTGAGAGATTTATTAGAGGCTTCAGATTGTATGTTGGCTTGTGGATAATATGGTGATGAAAAATTGAGCCTGGTGTTAAAATAGTCATAGAGCTTTTGGAATTTTTTGTTTTTAAATTATTTTCCATTATTAGTGATGATATTATGAAAAATCCCAAAAATAAAATAATGTTATGTTGAATGAAATCAACAATCTTGTCTACCTTGGTTAAAATAAGAGGAATAACATCTACTCATTTAATGAAATATCTTTTAGTAGTAATGCTAAAGTTGTGTCATTGGGATGATTTAGGGTTAATATAGATAATAAGATTTATCCCCTATTATAAAAATGTCCAAAAGTCATTACTCACTTATAGAGAATGATTGCGGATATGTGATACATTTACATGTTGACATTTGATGCATTTTTTACATATTCACAATACTCTTGATCTAGGGTATGCCAGTAATAAAACATCCATATAAATATTTTAGCAATGGATAGTCCACTAAATTACCTAAAAATATTCCATCATGTGTTTATTATATCATAAGCATAATTTTAGGACCTTAGAGACATCGAAGGAGAAAACCATCAAAAACTCATTTGTAGAGAATTACCCATAATATGTTATAACTAGGAGGGATTGTACCTTGTGAGATATAATCATATATTTTTGTGTACCATGGTTCTAATTGGTTTATTTATACGTTATTGATAGAAGTAAGGTCAATTTTAATATAAGAGGGTTGGTTGATCTTGTGGATGAGGATAAATTTTTTAGATTCTTGAGAACATGATGGGATAAAATAGGATAGGGAAGCCTTGGTATTTGGGAATTTGTTAGTTGATCATGAAGTGTCTTAAATGACACAATAAATGAATGATTTTATTAATTGGTCTTCATAAATTTTTTATTTTTGGAGAATGTCATTTTTCAATGATATGTGCCATTTATTTTACTAACCACTAGTTGATAATCCCCATGGATATTAAGCATATTAACCACTAGGGATAAAGTGGTTTTGAGTCGTATGATTAAAGATTCATAGTCCACCATATTTTTAGTGTAATCAAAATTGATTTTTAAAGATAATGGTGTAGGAGTGACCCATGGAGGAATTATAATAATTATATCACCCCCACACTCACACATAGACCCATCAAATAAAAAAGTGATTTGATATTTCGTATCTTCATGGGACATAGAGGTTATAATTTCATCAGAGTAATTGAAAATAGATGGATAATTATGAGTAAGTGGTTCCTCTACTATCTAGTATGTAATTATTTGGACCTTAATTATTTTTTGGTGAATAAATTTAAGACCAAATTTGGTGAGAATCATAAACCAACTAGCCATTCATTGGTTTTGATATAGTTTCAAGTGTATTTATTTAAGAGGGTTGGTCTTAGTGAAGATATAATTTTTGTTATTGAGAAAATAATGACAAAGTTTAGAGGCTACAAATGCCAAATCTAGACGTAGTTTCCCCATATGTGTGTAATGAGTTTCATATTCGATGAGAGTGTGACTTATGTGATGAAATATATGTTGTTAGAGTTATAATCAATAAGAAGGGAGGGTGAATTAGTGATTCAATGTAATCCAATTCAATTCCAAAATTTTAATCATTCAAGATACATCAACTTTATCAAGCAACATAAACATGAAAGCACATACATCCAAAGCATACATAAAAGCATACATCACATGAAGATAATAACTATGTGGGAAACCCTATTGGGGGCTACAAACTAATGAAACCTACAAGATGGATAACAATCCTATAAAACAAGATCCAAAATTTATACCAACACCAACTGATTAAGGATCACCCACCCCTTAATTTAGTCAAGCACCCATTTGACCTTCAACTAGCTCCAAATAACAAGGAGGCTATAACCCCCTAGGCAACCAAGCACCAATTTAACTACCTATGATATGATCTCTACCTTTGATCTGATTTCAAACACACCTAATGATATACCCCTCTTTCATGCACTCTTCACCTCTCAATCTCTCTCAAATAGCCTCTAGGGCTTACTCATTCAATCTCCCTCTTATTAGGTTTATGAGATCAATTCACCTTATCATTCACCTTCACCAACTTGATCAAATATGCATAAATTATATTATTCATTATTTTATGGTCCTTAATTACCTATACCTTCTCTTTTAAGGGTTCTTTATTTCATCTCTACATTTTGGTCTCTCAATTCTTTTTCATACAAGTCTAGAAACCATTTCCCTAGTCTCCACTATTTATAGAGTCTTCATGAATATCAACTCTTGGTCAGCCATAAGACTTGACTTAACCATTAAGACATCTATCATGATAATACATATCTCAAATACATTATCACAGGTTGGCCATAGCATCTATGGGTTATACTTAAGTAGATACACCTTTTAATTAGGCCTTAGTATCCCTTATAGGTCTCATAGAGAACTATTCACCCTTTTAGTACTTCATTGAGTAAATTAAGAACATAAAATAACTTTAAATTAAATTGGTCCACTCTGTATGATATTTAGGGCATCTTTAGGTGATTGCTTCTGCCAACACACTCTTTTGTTAAATCATAGATTGCTCAAACAAAATTTTATACATAGTAAAACTATGAATAAACAAATAGTCAACTTTGAATATCCATAATTTTTATTTTACAAACATTCAAACCTTTTAACTAGATTATTTGGATGCAAATTGAAGTTTTTTACAACTTTTATTTTTACTACATCAATAAATTCATTGTATACCAAAAAATATATACAAAAAACTAAGCACTAGTTTTCCCTCATTATTTTAAATATTTAAATTCCAATGGTCACTATTCAGACAATAAACATCAAGAACCTTAACATCATCTCATGCTCCCTAGAAACTATGGAAAAATACACACTATATATGTCTTCTAATTAGCTTGGTATTTAACCTATAACTCTCACCATTGATCTTCAATCTGAGCTCCTATAATTGTGTCACTTGGTAGCTCTACATGCCTTCTTCACATTGAATCTTTGACTCAACCTGCACCATTTATCTTTATTAGTATGAGCACCTATGAACTATTGATCTTCTATCAACTCAATGAGATTGAGACACATGTCACAAGTGTATTTAATATTAGGAACCTTTTATAATTTCACTTCATGTGCACTATTAGATCAAGATCTAGATGATGAACACTCACTGTTAGATATACTAACTAGTGACCTCAGACTTTATTGAATTTAAAATTGATAGTCTTTGGCCCATCACAGTCTACAATAATAGATTTTAAGGTTTATGACATTAGATATAAAACACTTCAAGAATCTTTATTTGTAAGGTACCATTTTGGCACTATAGACAATATCTCCATTAAATATTTTGACCTTGGTTGACTTTTTGAGTATCTGCATTAAATGCACAAACTTGTTTATTCATACATATCTTTATGACATGTATTGATTTTCTAGATTATCTTAAGCTAAAATATGCATTGTTCTCTTTAAAAATTATCAAGTGACACACTAAAATTTCACCAGGACATCTATGGATGCCTCACAACTTCTTTGTCCTTAAAAACTTGTAAATGTGCCACATATCTCAAAGCTATCAAAATAATCAATTCATCATTAATTCATTATTACAATATGATCTCTTTAACATCATTGACATTCAAACATCAATGATAATTCTAAATAGTCTTACCCTTTGTCATTGATGGTAAAACAACATCAGAATGACTTCTTACTCATTTGAACTTCTTCATTCTGATATTTCTCCCCCTTTGACATTAATGACAAATGGTATCTTCCTCAACATGTTAATAATCATTCCTTAATAGTATGTATTCATTCAAATAATATTTAAGATGCTCACAAAAATTACATACTTTCAATCATATGAATCAATTGCTCCTCCTTTGATAGGTACTAATCTAAACTTGAACTTCTCTAATCTTTAGACCTGAAAAACTACTTATAGAGCTTATAAATTTTCCCTAACATCAAGTTCCATCTCATGCCATATATTATTTGACATATACCAATTTGAACTTGGGATTTTTTAATCCTTATACATATCTACCAATAGAACTCACATACTCTCTTTACTTATGTATGAATATTCAATACCTTGTCAAAACACATGACTTGGTTTGATCAATTCATCATATCAATATTCTTGAATTCACAAGTATTGTAGAAAACTTCACACTTCTATCATGATAGAAGCATTTTCACATATGCTCCCCCTCACATTATGCACATCTTCTTTAAGCGACACAATCTAGGTAAGTTATCTCACCGTTAGCCAAACACATATTCAAATGATATTGTTTTCATGCAATTAATTATCCTTATTTTAAATAATCAACCTCTTAAACCATCTTCCAAACTAATTTAACCTTCTCAAAGTTTTTCAGCTACAAGCTTATCTTTAACAATCTCTTGCTTACCTTTTGCCTTCAAGCTCTATATTGATTGGCACTTTGATCATTATCTAGAGCATACATACTTCCTTTCACACAAAAATATGTCTCCTAATATGTATAGGTAGAGACACCCACTTATCATAGATATAAATCTAAAATATTATTCATGATATCAAAAATATGGTAACACATTTTCCTCTTACATAAATAACCTTATCTTTAGTCATTATTATTTGATCAATTAATTTAAACAATTGACAATATCTTACTTTTAGGACCAAAAAATCTGAACACATCTTGAATATATTTGAATAAGAACAACATACCTTTCTATGCAATATTTATCTATAAAACACAACACCCTTGATCAAATATTTGGAAACTTCCATTCTTTGCTTGTAGTCCTTCGGAACCAACATCTTCATTCTAATGACTTATCTTGTCCTGAAACAATAATAAAAGATCAACAAGCATCCACCATATTTCCTCTTACTATCAAGTGTCTCTTTTAATCTTATAGAGAGACACCCCTTTGACATAATGAGACTAAAATTTCCAAAACTCAAGAAACTCCCATATCTCCATACTCTCATTTGAATTGTAGTCCTACCTCATCACTAGATTGCCTTTGAATGAATTCTTGGCATCATTATTTGCTTCAAAATTTTCAACTAATGTAGATAAAAATAAACTCTTGAATTTCCTTAATGTCTATCATGGAAAATAAGCCATCTTTGGTCATCTGATACTAATAATTAATCTTCTTCTTTTTAGGCTTAAGATAAGCAACATCCTCATCCACTACAATATTCTCCTTTTATTCTAAGATTATATTGACAATATATGGAGATAATAAAGAATAATGACATACCTTTAAACTGAAGAAAGAACCTCATCACTGGGTATTGACAATTGATTTTATTTTCATAAAACATTCTCAATAATAGTTGGATGTTCACTTATATCCATACACATGTCAGAATTAGTCTAAACTATCACCTTGGTCTTCTCCTTGAGCTATACTTGAACTAACTTTTGATTCACCTTTATTATTTGGATAGATGATGTATTCTCTTAGCATTCTTGAACCTTATTCATATATAATTCCTATTTTGATTTAGTAGGTAGTTCACCTTGATCTTTTAGCTTAATTAAATTATTTTTCTTGGTATTCACTTCCATAGGATTTTATACCAAGGATTGAACTTTCTTGAGCTCACTAGGATGTCCATGCACCTTCTTATGACATGAGATCTTGATTTTACAATATCTTGTAATATGAACAACTTGATGACAATAGAAGTAAATAACATCATTCATACCTTCTATTTGATGAATATTATGGCTCTTAGCAAACATACCATATTATTTCATAGGATCATTACGCTAAATCTTAACTATATTAGGTCTCCATACATGGGTTAGTATATTTCCATGCATTATTGGGTATAATCTATCAATATGTCCCATGTCATGAAAATTATAGGGGACTATATTATCCATACCTCTAGTTGACTATCTACTCTTCATTCTATAGTTTCTTGCCTTATGACCAAACCTATGACAAGCATAATAATAATAATAATAATAATAATAATAATAATAATAATAACTAAAATATCTTTCATACCTCATGGCACTTAGCTACCTAATGGATATTTTCTTATTTATCTTGGTTATTTCATCCTTCTATTTAGTTGATCTCTATTACTCTTTCTTAGTCTTGTTTACCTTGACAACAAATTGCACATGTTCATCCTTCAATGAATCTAGCTTGGTCTTCAATTAAATTCTCTCATACACTTTAGCTCTCAAACTTGAATTAGTAGCCTCTAACTAAATTATGAGATCTTGGATAGTCTCCTTATCCCTCTTAGCTTCTTTATCCATGTCATCCTTCAATCTACATGCTTGCTCTTCAACAATATTTATAGAATCAAAATTATATTTCAACTTATCATGTTCACCTTGATTTGAACTCAACGATTAATTTGTCTCTTCTAACTAAGTCTTGAGATGTTTTCATTCTTCCTCTTTTTAACTCAAATTAGTCTCTATATCACTTAATTAATCCTCAAAATCTTACATGGTCAACTTCTCTTTATTGATAATTTCACTTAATCTCTCAAACATGGTTTGAAGATGGCCTATCATTTATTTATGTTCCATGAATTTTTTGTTAAACTCCTCAATCCCCATCTCATGTTCATCATACTTGGAATTTTAATTACACTTCCTAGTCTCAATATAAATAATCTATTCTCTAAGACTTTTAACCATTGATCTCAACTCAAGATCTTCTTTCCTCAACTACTTATCCATATTTGTACTTTGGATCACCTTCAATTGGTTAAAATTTTACATAAGCTCCTACTTTGATACCAATTATTATAGGTAAAATCACTAAGAGGGGGGGGTGAATTAGTGATACAAGATAATCCAATTCAATTCCCAAATTTTAATCATTCAGCATACATGAACTTGATCAAGCAACATAAACATTAAAGAACATACATCCAAAGCACACATAAGAGCATACATCAAATGAACATAATAAATATGTGGGAAACCCTCTTAGGGGATAAAACCCAATGAAACTTTAAAAATGGAATAAAATCCTATAAAAAAATATCCAACATTTAGACCAAAACCAACAAATCAAGGATCAACCACCCCTTAATTTAGTTAAGCACCCACTTGAACTTTAGCTATCTCTAACTAACAAGGAGGATAGAACCCCTAGGAAACCAAACACCAACTCAGATACCAATGATATGATTTCCACCTCTGATCTAATGCCAAACACACCTAATTATGGAATCCTCTTTCTTACACTCTTCACCACTCAATCTCTCTCAAACAACCTTTAGGGCTTATTCATTCAATCTACCTCTTACTAGGTTCATTAGATCAATTGACCTTATTGATCACCTTCATCAAATTGATTAGATATGCATAAATAATCTTCTTGATTATTTGATGGACTTTAATGAATTATACCTTCCCTTTTAAAGGTTCTCTCCTTTATCTCTATATTCTTCTCTCTCAATTATTTCTCATACAAGTCTAGACACTATTGCCTTGGTCTCTACTATTTATAGAGTCTTCATGAATATCAACTTCTTGATTGGCCATAAGACTTACCTTAACCCTTAAGACATATATCATGCTAATACATAAATAAAATACATTATCATATGTCATCCATAGCATCTATGGGTCATACTTAAGTAGCTACACCTTTCAATTAGGCATTAGTAGCCCATATAGATCACATGGATACTTATTCACCCTTATAGCACTTCATTAAGAAAATTATGAACATACAATCACTTCTAAGTACATAGGTCTACTCATTATGATCTCTAAGGCATATTTAGGTGATTTTTCCTACCAACACATTCTTATGATAAAGCACAAATTGCTCAAATAGAATTCTATACACAGTAACACCATGAATGAAAAAATAATCAACTTTGAATCTACATAATTTGACTCTACAAACATTCAAACATTTTAACTAGATTCTATAGATGAATCTTGAAGTAATTTATAAATTTTATTTTTAATACATCAATAAATTCATCATAGATCAAAATGTATAGACAAAAAACTAAGCATTGGTTTTCACTCATTATTTTTAATATTTAAATTCCAAGATTCACTATTCACACACTAAAAATAGATCACCTTAACCTCATCTCATGATCTTAAGATACTATCGACAAATACACATCATTTATCTCCTCAAAGTATTCTATTATTTATATTACAACTCTCATTATTGATCTTTGACTTGAGCTCCTATGATTGTGCTACTTGGTAGCTCTGATGCCTTCTGCACATTAACTCTTTGACTCAACCCGCACCATTGATCTTAGTTAGTATGAACACCCATGAACTATTGATATTCTATAAACTCAATGAGATTGATACACATGTCACAATTTCATTTAATCTCAAGAAAATTTGAGAATTTGACTTCATGTGCATCATTGGATCAAGATCTAGATGATGAATGCTTACCATTAGATCTACTGACTAGTGATCTTAGACTTCAATGAAATTAAAATTGATAGTTTCTGTCCTATCACAGTTTGTAAGATCAACATTAGAGGTTTATAACTTGATCTAGAAACACTTTAAGAGTCCAAATTTTTAGGGTACTATCTTGGCAGTATAGATGACATCTCCATAAAATCCTTTGACCTTAGTTAACTTTCTAAGTATCTACATTAAATGCATAAAATTATTGGTTCATACATATTTATATAACATGTAGTGATGCTCTATCTTATCTTAAGCTATACTATGCATGTTTATCTTTCCAAATGATCAATTTACACACCAAAACTTCACCAAGACATCTATGAATACCTCAAAACTTCTTCTTTATCTTTACAAACCTATAAATGTCCCATATCTCTCTAAGCTATCAAATTGATCACTTTGTCTTTAATGCATTAGTACTACATTCTTTCTTTGACATAAATGATAACCAAACATAAATGAATATGATCAACACATGCTCTCTATATTGTTCATCTCAATGGGTGAGTATGATGCCTAGGGAATGGTTTGTGGCTGAGATGTAGAAGTAAAATGGTCAAATTTCCTTGGAATGAATAAAGACATGGGGAGAGATAAAATACCTTTCAAGAGTGCCAAAATCCTCTTAAAAAATTGATTCTGATATAAACTAACTATATTTCTTAAGGAGGTGACAAAATGGTTGACATCAATCTTATAGCTTGAAATAAAGTGATAAATAGATTGTAATTTCATTTATAGACTATGAAGTTGATTATGATTTTATGAGGGTGGCATATATATATTAAATTTAATTTTATATTGATTGAATTTAATTCCATAGATAAAGACAGTAAAACCAAAGAGTTTACATGAAAAGACTCTAACAACACACTTCATGGGATTGAGATGGACCTGATATTTGATTAAATGAGAAAATATTTTATTAAGAATGGTGATTTGGTATTTGGAAAGATTATATTCATTGAAGAGATCATCTAAATAGTATTCATGATTTTATGGATTGGGAAATGAAATATGTAGGTCATGGCTCATTAGTAAGTTGTTCATTTATGCTCTAAAATGAAAGACATAACTCTATAATAGAAGGTTCCCCATGGGGTAATAAATGAAGTCTTATATTATTATTATGGGGAAATGAGGATATGGTTATACTTAGAGAACCCAACCATGAGAGATGAAATTTCATGGCCAATTTTTAGGTCCATAAGTTGTTCAATGTTGGGAGATTAAATTCATCTTTAGGACATACAATATTGAGGTCTCAAATTTTAGTATAGAGACATAGTCCTCCTTTTGTGTTTCATGGTAGGTACAATTTTTGACACCCATGGTAATCAATAGGTTAGATGTAGTTGATAAATAAGACATGTTATAGTTCTTTTTTGATTAAGAGTGTTATGCAAGGATGCATCTTTTGGAGTTTCTATTTTACTAGTTTGTTTTAAGGGATGGTGATGATGTTATGGACAACTATAGTGGGTTGATACCTACCATATCATTGTAAGAACATGAAAAACATTGAATATGGTTAGCTATGAATGTAGTGAAGTATTTATGTTCTTAATAATCTAAGGATTGGCAAACCTTGATATTTCATGGGATTTCTCATGTTCTTATATTAATATTAATGGTAGCCTTATTTAAAATACAAGTAATTTTTGATGGAAGGGGATTTTGTACGTGAGTGTTTCCTACCCCTAAATAAATTAAGATAGATTTGATGTGAATGGAGGGATAATATTTTTGTATTGTGTTGAGGAAAGATAAGGGGATATACTTGGTTTCTCTATTACTTTGATACATGAGGGGTCATAGGTTGACAATATTGATAAAAAAAATGCTACAAGGGATGGTCAATCTTTGAATGGGAGTTAGATGTGGATGATGATGTGTCTTCATTGACATTTAAAATTTTATTAGATAGTAATAGGGAAGCATATGGGTCAAGATGGGGAATATGAGAAGCTTCAAGGGGCTTTTTAAAACCAAGGCCATGTTTCTTATGAGGTTTTCTAAGATCACCTAATGTGACCTCATATGTTCCTTATTCATAACTTCCTATGCCATATCCTTTCCAATCACATTGATATAAATAAGTTTGAGCAAATTATGTCTTGTCAAGGAAAGAAAAAAATTATTAAAATAATTTTATATTAGGTTGATCATCATGAAATGAAGGGGATTGATCCACTTACCCATACATTAAATAGGTATTGAGCTGAGGAAGATTGATGGGGATGACCTCTCAAAGGTTAGGATGATAGACATTCAATTTTTTATGGTGCTCATACTCATGGGGAATAGTAATTGTGTTAAGAATCAATAAATGATATTCCCCTAATGAGAGTTATTAGAATGTAGAGTCAATATAATCATTGTTAGGAGTGTGGGATGAAGGGATTGATAAAATAGATGATACTTCACTTGTTGATGATTATAGGGTTGTGTCTTTAAATGGTATTAAAACATTATTAGGTTGATATGTTAGATTAAAAGTCTTGATGGATGAGGATCTCTTGGGATAGTATGGATTTTGCCTTCATACTCATATTTGAGGCATTGATGTAAGTTGGAGGGGATGCCATTCATAAAACAAATCCAAGGGTGTACTAATAAGATGTTATATTTTAATTACCATTCTACTTCATAGAATTTATTAGGAAGGTTATATGTACCTATTTGGATAGGGAGGATGATAGTCCCTAAAGTAGGGGTCATCATGTCATTGAATACTTATATGATAGCCAAAGAATGGGATAAAATGGTTTATTATAGTTGGAATTGCTTAAAATCTTGTGATGAGATGATATTTATACTATCCCCATTGTTAATCATGACCCTTTTGATCCTAGTTTGATTAATTTGGGTGGTGATGAATATAGGTAGATCATAGTCTCCATGTTGTAACAAAGGTATTTCAACATCATAAAATGTGATGGATGAGGATGTTTTTAAAGATTTGATAAAAGATGAAAAAGATTGGATCTCATCTAGATGTACTTGAATGGCCTTCAATTCCTCTATTATAGCTTGGTTTTATTGTGGGGATTTTTAGATGACCTCATATCATGACATTTTCATGAGGCATTTGGTGGAGTTATTTCAAGACTGATATTTGAATCGATTCTGAGGAATTAGTATGGGTTTTCCCTAGAATGGATATTTTTGGCTTTAGATTAGAGGGTTTGGGGGTATTTGTAGTAGAAATAGGAGATCCTCATATGGATATATTTTACTCTTTTTGAAATTTGTGATTTAGGGCCTTGTGCTTAAGACCAAATGGTTGTGTATCATGTTGATTTATAAGAATGGATAGTCTATAAAATTTACTAAGTTATTCCTATTTAGAGGACTTGAAGAGATGTTTTAAATGGGTATCCTATGTCTAGAGTTATGGATATCACTAATGCCTATTAGTTATTTCTTTGATATATCTTATGAAGGATTTAAGTCACACATCATATTTAATTCTGAGATAATTGTAGATTTTGTATTTTGATCAAGGATAGAATCAAGATAAGTTAATTCAGTTAAGAGATCATCCCCTTATAAGACATCTTAGATTATAAATTTGAGAGCATTTCAACTCTCAATTCAATGTCTTACCATTCTATGGTAATCACACAAATTTTTCTCCCTTCACCATATTTGTTTTTAAATATGAGGATTGAAAGGTTTGATTAGTGGTAATTACATGAGAGAGGATTATATAAGTTGATATAGGATAGTGTAATATGACCCCCTTAATGGGTTATGGTAGTATTTTTTTAGTATTTAAGGATGTTGATTTTGGGACCATGTTTACTTTTTTACCTTCATGTTTCACATTGATCATTCAATTAGACCTAGGGGAGGTATCTCAATTTTGAACATAGGAATTTTAGATGGGCTCCTATGGTGATATGAAATTGAGGTGTTGAAATGGGGTGTTGGTGTTTTTATTATGGGAGAAATATTTTGAATTAGCTTGGGTTATTTGGAGGATGTTTCTATAATCATGATCATTAACTTAGATAAAGGATGATGCCCTAATATATAAGGCTTAGTTTAGACTAGTGGCATTATTATCTTTCATTTTGAGAACTATTGGATGTTGTGGGGATATCCCTATTAGGATTTTTGTTCTTGGATGGTTGAGGGATATAAAACCTTATAGGTGGGTGTTGTAGGGTCTTTCCATTTAGAATACTAAGTATTTATCCCAATTAGTTGGGACATCCATTTTATCTTATATATTTTTTAATCATACATAAGCATTCTTAGATGGCAATTCCTCTATGAGATCCCATGTAATGAGATTAGGAAGGTTAAAATGGATCATGGGAACATGTTTAATTGGATTGTATTTTTATTTATCCAAGATATCTCCCATAAAGAGGCCTATAATTTTTAATATTTCTAAAGATTATTCAAGCACCCTTTTTTTATCTATTTAGGTATAAATCAATCATGAATAATATTAATCACTTAGGATTCCTATTTTTTTTTATCTCTCCAATGTTTACTTATATATAAGTTTATGTGGATGGGTGTTTGGTAAGGTTCTCTAAATATATCAAGGGATTTATTTAGTGGGAGCATTGGATTATCTAATTGAATTTCTCCTTGATCAATAATATTTTGGACCAAACTCTTGAAGTATCAACATTTGTTAACCTTAGGACTAAGTAAATAATTGCAGTCACAAATTACAATTTGTTTATACCTGTTTCATTTAGGATAGGTGTCATAAAAACACCTAGTTGAGGGAGATACATAATTTATGGTTTCAAAAGTTTATTAAGGATGGAATCCTAATATTCTCCTAAAGGTGTATATTATCTAGGTGGAAATTGCATAATTATTTTTAAGGTTATATCTAAGAGCTAGAAGGAAACATTTATTGTGCCTTTGGGTTTAGGATTGTTAGATCCCTTTGAAGAATTAGGTTTAGAATTCTCATTATGTAGCTTCACCTTGCCTTCCTATATGGCTCATATTTCCATTTTATGAGCCATGATTAAATCCTCATTGAAATTTTTAGATGATTGGATTTAAAGTGTGGATGAAATGTGTTTCACACATGACCTAGTGAATAGTTAAATTAACTCTAGTTGAGGAAGGGAAAATGATAATTGGTTTATGATCCCTCAACATCCTACAAAAAGTTAGGCAACCAACTCCTCTTTTAATTATTTAATGGAAGACAAATATGTAATAGTTATTTTCTATGTGATATTGATTAATAAATATTAGAGGAAGATTTGAGCTAGTTGGACAAAGGATAATAAAGAATGTTGAGGAATGACACTCTACCAAATTAGAGCTAGTCTTTATAGTGACATGGGGAATGTTTTTAGGAGAAGATAATCATCATGGGATATGAGATATCATCCATACCTAATTTCCCTACTATTTTTCTTAGGGTCTTCCATGTTCTAAAATTTTGTGAATTTAGGTAATTCCCATTGTTTTGGATAGACTCTAATTGAAATAGTCAGGTTGATAGTTTTGTTACATATTTTATCATATGAGATCATTTTCTTCTATCCAAAGGTAGAATCTTCATATTTTTCCATCCTATGCATGAGAACCCAAATGAGGTCTGATTGGGTGTTATAATGATGTATACTACCTAGAGTGTTTTTTTGTAAATGTTTTTGAAAGGGAAATGATGTGGTAAATGGTTGTAATTGAGGATAGTTGATTGATGTGGTAATGACTGATTGAGATGAGGTCACATACTATGAAAATATAAGAGGTGTGGTTTATTATTGAGACATATTGAAGAGCATAATCATAAATGATTATGATAGAGTGAGTTGTTGAGTGGATAATGGTGGTAAGAACTATTGTTGAAGAGGCTTACACATGGGAAGTTATTGAATGGGTTGTGGTAGCTGAGTCAAATGTTGGGGATTTCTGGTCACATTTGATTATATATGAGGAAGAGATGTGTGGATAGAAACAACCAAACTTTGGATAGAGGAGAAGGGTGAATGGTATTATATGAGTTGTGGTATGGAAACATTATAGGTCTAGATAATAGTCATAAAAGGATTAACAAGTGCAAGTGGTGGTTAACTACACATATGTTATATATTTTTATCAAGGTTAGAATGTAACTCATAAGAGGATCGATAGTTGATGGAAATGATTGATGGAAAGAGGTTCAGACCACTGATGATGGGTGTTCATATGGTCCTTCTAATGACATTCCATACATAAATTAGGATCAATGAAAATAAGAAGAAATAGGAATGTGTATGGCTTATGAACTAAGATAGTGACTAATAGTTATTAGATTGTTGTCCAAAATTCTATCAAAGTTAGGGTCTCATTTGGCATAGTATTGTGAAATACCCTTCCTAATGGATCTAGGAGAACTAGGGGAACTTGGGGTGTGTTCCATTGATGAGGAAGATGAAGTTAGATCTATTTATTTTTAAGATTGTTACCATGTTACAACCATGTAATACTAAATAAATAAAAATAAATTCAAAGTATGCAAAAAAATCATTTTTTTTCTTTTTCTCTTTTTAAAGAAGATAAAATCACACATTATAATTGTGCATTCCTGATGTATTTAAATTATGACTTCAAATGTGACAGGGCATTTGAATTTACAAACAACCTGAAAATAGGTATGCTAAAGATCTTTTCAAGTTTTTTATGGATGTATCCTTAATATAACTAAGGGTATGAAAATATTGAATTTGTGTTGGTGGTGGTATGGGGCTTAGTGTTTGGGTCTACCCCCTCAATTCACAATATCTTAAACATAAGGGTATTAGGTTATTTGCCAATATATCATCAACTAATTTTTTATACTGAGCTAGAACATGGAGATGGATTCCACCTTGATGATGAAATCCAAGCAGGTAGACCTGTGTAGGATTATTTAGTTTGTTATTTGATATTTTCTTGACTTGGTAGTGTGTGAGGGAGAAATGGGACTACAATAGTATATTAACTCTCCTAATTATGATATGTGTATTACTTAGGCAAATAAAAAGATGAATGTAACTAATTTAAAAATCCAAAAGAAAGCTCTCTCTCTCTCTCTATATATATATATACATATATATATATATATACATATATATATATATACACACATATATATATATACATACATATATATATATATATATATATATATTTATCTTTAATGAAAATCGATAAAAATTTGCTAAAATGCTGTGTAAAGTAAAGAACTAGAATAATAAAAAATAATTATGAGGCCCAAAAGGGTCCCACCAGGCATGCCAAAATGTTTATGTAGTTTTATGTAGAGTTCTTTTTATAAAAATAAACTATTAAAATCTCATGAAATTATATGTTTCTAACCAAGATGTAGGCATAATTATGAAATAAATTCTGCACCATTGATCAAGCGACCATCAGAAATAGATTTTGTCTAGGTAGTGAAAATTCCACATGTTACTAAACTAGATAGGATAGATTCATAAGAGAGTAGGGTGGGTTGCCTAGTAAAGTACTAATTACACAAAGTGGTAAGATTCCTAGTATGGATTCTAACCCACCTATTTATAAATCAAGCTAATATTATAAATAGTAATGGAAATCACAAATGCTTATTAAATGTGTGAATAAAATATGGATATGTTCCTATCTATTCTTCTTCTTCCTCCTCAATTTAGGAGAAATGTGCTAAGAATAAAATATATTGAGAATGGGGATGAATCAATATATTATATATCTTTTTACTTAATCTTATTTCTTTTATTTAACCACTTAATCATACATTCAAGATATGTTAATAAAATTGAAATAATAGTTTGCACCACATGATATATATATATATATATATATATATATATATATATATATATAGAGAGAGAGAGAGAGAGAGAGAGAATTTTTATGTGGAAACCCAAAGTGGGAAAAACCATGGAGAATAATCTCAAGTATATGAATGAGCACAAATTCAAAATACAAATTTTTCAAGCATCAACTTGCAAGAGCACCAACCCCTTTACCGAACACAAACATAAAAACTATTTTTGAGCACCAACACCTTACAAATATTTTTTAGCACCAACCCATAGGAGTACCAACCCCTCTTATGCATAAAACAAAATTATCTCTCAATGTTTCTTACTCAACAAATGATATACCTCTATAATATCTCCTACTTTTCTCTCTTGAAAAACAAATAAAAATCGTGCACTCCCTTACATATTAAAAATGGCTTCTCAACCATTTATTTATATCTTTCCAAATGACCTTTGGCATTCACCCTTTGTGACCCTTTAGTCCTCATAGAAAATGGTGTCAAAATTGCATGTTCCTTTGTATCCTTGCATTTGAAAAGTCATACGGTGACCCTTCATAAGCAAAAGCATCCTTTCCTCTTTTGTTTTTATCTTGGTGACTTTTCATATTCCTCAAAGTGTCCCTTCATGGAAAAATGTGCCTTAGCTCTTTTATCTTCACATTGTGACTCTTGGAATTCCTCAAGATGACTCTTCATGATAAAATGCATCTCATTCCTCTTTCATTTTTTACCTTGGGACTCTTTGACTTCTCCATGGGCCCTCTTTTGACTTATATGCAACCAAAAATATATTCATTAATATTAAATAAGTATTAACACACATTATCCAAGATATGAATATTAAAAACATAATTAAATGTGATGGGGCCTTTATCACCAATAATTATAAATATTTGACATCAATGATAATATTTTCAACAAAATGATCCAACCAAAAAGCTTTGGTAGCTTTAGTGTCCTCTTTTATGGTTTCAAGTTGTACATATATGTATTTGATATTGGGGGTGAGAGATATGGCATAAAGACTAAAATAAAATACAACATTATATTGATAAGCAATGAAATATTTCAAGACAATTGGAAAATCATTGATGCTTATAATTTCATGAGAAGCTCCAAGGAAAGTCATCTGAGGATATAAGTTCATGTTTGTAGAGAATAAATAAATATATTTATCAATAATTTATAGAATATGGCATAAATTTAAAGAATTTATAATCTAATATGGATAGATATTGATTATAAATATCAATATCAATTTACCAAGATTGATATTGATTATAGGAATCAATGTTGATTCTAGTAAAAATCCTAAGAGTACAAATTTTAACCATGGAAAATGGGTTTTCAATGTTCTAAAGGTAACATACAGTGCAATATAAGGATAAATAGATATAAATAATGAAATAAATAAATGAATTACATTAAAAAATGAGATAAAATTAAGCTACAAAAATTTCTTGATGGTGTTGTGGCTTGTAGAGCTGATTTTGCTTCTTTTTTAGAGCAATATTCAGGGACTTGGAGCTTGTGTATAGATCAATAGGAGAGATAAACAACTATATCATAAAGCCATTATGTGTTATATATTTTTTAATAATTTTTTATCCTTTCATGGGTATTCCAAGTTTCTTTTGAATAATTATATATGATCATTGGATATCAAATAGAATCACCACCAATAACAGGAATCGATAACGATTTCCTAATATCTTTACAAAAAAAATGTTATAGTTATTTATTAACCATGGAATAAGCTGGAAAGAATGGATATTAAGTTTTTAACATGGATTTATATTATGGGTAGTCTATTTATATGGTTTGTTAAATTATACTTTATTGAATTTCATTAGATATTAATAGATTTTGGTAGCTGGGAAGGTTAAAATGGTAATTAGCAAAGTTAAATATAGAGAATAAATGTAAATAAGGTTAGTTGGTAATAACTCAATTCCATTACAACACATGATGAAACCAATATAAATTTTAAAGAATTCTAGTGTCCATAGTCATTTTAAAAGCATAAACAAAAAAGTTAATTGACTACATAGATTAATGTTGATTTCATTTTTACCATGATTAGTGAGAGTTATACTTTATATTCAACATGCATATTCATATTGAATTTATCAAATATAGTTTTCTTTCAATCATACACAAGAAGCTTATAAGAAATAAACATATCTAATTATTCTCGTGTTTTCCATACTTAGTTAATTTCATTTGTCCATCCTTTATCCATTATATTACATTAATTTTAGGTTACTAGTTCTAGGTAATTTTACAACATTTTTTTACCCTTTTTAAATTTATCTTAAATAGATATGATACACTAAATATTTCAAAATTTTAATAAAACATAGTATTGAATGTGTACATTATTTTCCAGCATTACCTTAAAAATTGTCTTAGGGTTTAGATAAATTATTGAGTATTTGACACTAAAATATCTTTATTTCAACCATGGATCTAACATCTGACATTGAAATAATTTTATTTCAATATTGGATTTAATACCTAACAATGAAAAAAAAAAATTACATTTGATATCTAACACTAAAGTCACTTTATTTTTACCTTTGATTTTATGAGAATTTACTAATCTCCATACATAAAAGAACCCCTTCTTATAAGATATATATATTTAATATTTTTGTTGTTTTGTCTCCATTTACAAAGAATATATGGCTATATTAGAGGATAATTTTTTTATTCAAGATTTATTAGTTTTTGTCACATATTTTATTACCCTAATAATGAACATTATTAAAAATAATTTAATAAAATGAATAAAATCTATATGGATAAATATATTTCAATTTATTTTTATAATGATCAAAGTGAATGCATGACTTATTTAATTGATCCTCTTCTTAAACCTCAAATTTTTCATAGCTACCCTCACACTCTCATTATTCACCCAAAACATATACTAGATTTCTCATTTCTTGTTTCTAATAACCAAATCAATAGGCCACTACATCAAGTCATTACTCAACCCTATTTTACCCCCTACATGTCCTATTGATGGTTTTTTATACATATTAATAAAAATTATGTATGACTTATGATTTTAAATCCCTGAAATATTAAATAGTCACTAGGAGAGCATACAAAGATAAATTTCAATGGTTTTTCTCAAAGATAACATCACTTAAAAATAAGATCATATGAACTAATAATCTAGAGCATGTTAATGTTAATTATATATCTACATCCATATCCAACTATTTTTTACGTAAAAATATATAATCTCATGTTGGTGTTCAAAATTCACACACATCTACAATTTTTTATTATGAAAGTGAACAAAAGGGATAATAGCAGTCCGAATGACATTAAAAGAGAAATTATATGAAAATATTTGATCACATTACTTCTTTTGTATATTATAAGGAGATAAAAATGTTAAGAATTAGTTTATTACATTAGATATTTACCATGAGGAAAATATTATATTGTGTGAGTTTGGATATTTATCAAGAGGAAAATATAATATTGTATAGTTAGTTATTAGATTATATTACTTGATTATTTGAATATATTATGGTAACAATATATTCATTTATAGTTAGTTTTTTAGTGTGAGTTATTATAAGGATATGAGAGATATTGGTGGAGATATGATCTCCCTAATTATAGGAAAGATTTTTCCTATATAACTTTGTAATAATTCATATGAGTTTAATATATCATATATTATATAGTGTAAAGAAATATTATTCTCTATGTTTGGTTCTTTTAATTTTCTTACATCTAAACTAGTTATATTATCTAGTATCATAGAAGCTTGGTCTAACATAGTTTATGGAGATTTAAATAATGATAGCAGTAGTAAATTAGATCTACAATACCCTTGTAAGATGGAATTTTTTACGTACACAAGTTTGGATTAGTTTAGTAAAGTTTTTTTTTAATCTTTAGGTAGATTCATTAGTTATTATATGAAAATGTAGTGTATTGAGCATAAAATTCTACATTGATTTGAGATCATAACACCCCAGTAATCCATGTTTCATTTTGATTGATACTCACATTTGATTTCATGAATAATAAAAGTCATTGACTAGTACAAGTAGTTTTATTGCTACATACCCAAACTATTGGCATTACTGAGATGCAATCCATAACTATTACCATTATTTTCATATCTTTGAGCTCACCATCTAGATTTTATCTATTAAATATTCATTATTGCCTTACATTTTATTCACATTCACTTGAGCTTCTACTCTATGATATTGCCTTATATTTAACCTTAAGATGGTTTGTTGTTTCTTTGAAAACCAAAGTTAGTCACAAATACCTTAAAAATTTGCTTCAATCTACCCTAAATTTTGCACACAAATTGTTTATCATTGAGATGTAGAGCATGACATCAATGACCCATGCTCAAATTCTTATACATAGACATGGAACATATCATTATCTATGTATAATATTATATGCATCTGACATTCTTTGAGGGATACTTGAATCCATAGTAGAAACATGGAATCTAATGAGTGGTGATCTTTACACACATATGGAGGAATAATCAATACCCATGAGAAAGTGAAAAATTATGATTGAATTGTGACTTTTTCTAAAGTTTTAATTTTGAGTCAAAATATTTATATTTGTGACTAAGTTTTCATAGATTAATGATTCAATTTAAGTCTTTAGTAAACATTAAGTTTGGTTTTGTTTAAAGTCACTTTTGTTAAATTTATTTATAAAAAATAGAAAAGTGTTTAGTAGTTAGTTTCAATTAAATTATAGAAGAATCTAGTTAATTTTAATGTATTTTATATGTTATATAAGATATGATCAAAAAATTTGAGGTCATCATTTGTCAATGTCTATAAAATTCACTATAAATTTTTAAAAAGAGTGTGTTAGTATTGTATAGTTGAGTCAATCAGTTAATGTCAGTAGTTATTAGTCTATTTTATGTCAATATTAAAATTCAAAGTATCAAAATTAAATAAAAATGTTTTTAAAGGATGTACTATTGCTTGTATGTGACATATAAAGTCAAAAGTTGAATGTGTCAGTCTTGTGGGGAGGACCCCATTCCATTCAAAGTGATATATAATTGAGATTCATTAATATTATTTATGAGTAATCATCTTTACTCACTATATGAAGGAGGAAATGTAGGGTAGAGGTTTTAGATCCTCTCATTAGTCAGCAATGATAGGGCCCAAAATATTTGGTGACATATGTAGTGTGTTGTGTTTTTTTTAGTTTTTGTTGTATGTTTGCAAATAAGAATAGAAGTATATGTCTATTTAAGTAATTTAATTTATGTGTAATTCAAAACATAATTATCTAATGTGAAAAAATAGCAAAAGGATAAAAATCACTAATGTAAGTTAGTTCATGAATCTTGAAAAGGTTTTTGGTAGATCTAGAAAACCACCAGAGCTAACTAGTTAATGGGTTCTTGTTCATGTCAAGGTTTGTGGTAACCTTGTTTAAAACCATGGAAGGAGTGGGCCTTTATTTTTATTAAGGGAATGCTTCAAATAGGGTATTCCAAATTTGTGAGCATACTATAGGTGAGAGTGTGAATGTGTTTTGCATCATGTAAAAACTAGGGGGGGAGGGGGGGATGTTAGGAATTAGTTTACTAAATTATATTTTACATTGGATATTTATCATGAGGTAAATATTATATTGTGTGAGTTTGTATATTTACCTAAAAGTAAATATAATACCATATAGTTAGTTATTAGATTATAATATTTGGTTATTCAAATATATGGTGGTAAAAATATATTCATTTAAAGTCAGTTTGTTAGTGTGAGTTATTATAAGGATGTGAGAGATATTTGTGGAGATACGATCTCTCCAGTTATATGAAATATTTTTCCTATATACTTTATGATCATTCATATGAGTTTAATAATATCATATATTATATAGTGTAAGAAATATTAATCTTTGTGTTATTCTCTTTCAATCTACTTAGATCTGAACCAATTCTATTAAAACATACTATTGTGCATATCATAAAAATCATGTGGATCATATAGACATTTTTTGGGATTTGAAGAATAAAATCTAAGTATAATTGATAGTGATGATCATGTTATTTGTAACTCAATCAAATAACCTAATCAAACTATGATTTCATCTCTTAAGGAATAAGTGTGAAATGAACAAAAGGGAATAAAAGAGAAATAAAGGATTAAAAATGAAAAAGTAGAGCAAAAAGGTTAACAAAGGAATTAAATTTAAAAAAGGATACAAAAGGAACAATTAAAAATGGAAAAAATTGGAGAAGAAATATATTTAAAAAATTACTTAGAATGAAGTTGCAAAAGCAAACTCAAGATAATCCTTCAAACACCTTTATGAAATGGATTATTATCAACAAAATTAAAAAGAAGTATGTTCCTTAAAATTCTAATGGTATGAATTTGGTTAGGATTATATAAATACTATATCTACTTCATTCATAGACAAAAAACTACTAGAAACACTACAAAATCTATGGTTACATATTCAATTCAAAAATTCAAAATAAAAACTACTTTCCTTCTTAGTATTTAAGTACCAATACCTAATTCTCAACTAGTTTACGATTAGATTAAATATCTTGATATGATGAGCATACTCAAGAGAAACAAAATTTCAAGAGTAAAACTCAAATATATGGTGAATTTTAATTTTTATATGTATAAAAATGATAATCATATTGGTATATCACAATTTCAAGAAAAATATTAAAAAATAGTTATCTACAAAGATGATTACATTAATTATTATGATTATGATTATGTAGAAAATCAATAAAGTAATCTTGATGGAACATAACATACATGTATTTATCCCCTCAATGATATTTTCATCTTGTATTAATATAAATTATTATACATATCGTTTTGATTAACTCATCATGATATTCATCCACTATATACATATTTGATTGATTTGATCAATCTTCTAGCCCTTCGGTCCTTATGTCTTGTTGGAATCTTGGATCTTGAATTAAAATTGTTAAACATCAATAGACCTAAATAGTGACCTATGCCACCAAATGTTTCCATTCATCATATTTTTTTCATAGTTTGAATAGACCAAACTACATATCTATATCATATATATTATTGACCAACATAAACCAATATTGAATGTCAATATTGTCCTTAACTATTTAATTTTATCTTGTAGTATTTCACATAATAAAATATATAATTGAATTAAGATAGATCTTTAATATATCTATTTTTTTTATATACCACCTAGTTTAGTTTACATAATAGTATTATTCATGCGTGCTATTTTTTTTAGTAATATATTTCTCACATATTTAAGTTACATACCTTGAAATGTGTACATTTGATGACACAATTATTTAAAAAAAAATTAATTTTCATATCTATTCACATATATAGTGTGGTAATCATGCTCATAGATGGCCATAACATCATATTTAGTGCATCCTTTAATTTTACACATTTGGTATTTTGTTCATATCACTTCCCTTTTCTTCTAATTTCAAACCAATGGTTTCATGTAATATTTTATTTGGTGATTGTTTAAAATTTAAAAAGTTAACAAAAAATTAAAATATTTCAGAAATAAAAAATAATCAAAATATTATTAAAATCCAAAATGAGGACCAGAGCATGATTAGACACATATTTTAAACCATTTTATTCTTTTATTTATCTCATGATTGGTATATGTCATAATCATTTTATATCACAAATGAATTTCACTGTTATTTATTATTGTTATGTAGGACATACAAATTTTATGTGGACTACTATTTCTCACTTTCCTTTACCCAAGGTCCATGCCATATTGGGGGCATATTATCAAAAGGTTACAAAATTTATAGGTGTTACCGTTTTGTAACTCCTATAGTATTTTGAGATATATAGTCTTTACAAATGTCATGTTAACATATCTATCTTACATTATGTACAAGGATATGTTATTTTAAAGGATATGATCCCATTACATATATATTGTGGAGTCTATATTTAAAACTTTATATGATATTTAAGTTATTATTTTTATATAATAGATTATAATATTCTTTTCTATTATGTATGGTTCCTTGAAATTATGTGCAAAATCACCTAAACATATCCATGATATTATTTTTTGGTATGTGTGACATTTGAAAATGTCCACTGCTTATGGCCCTTATCCTATGTTTTATGAAATTTTTGAACATGTACCTTATTTGAAACATCATTAATTTCCTTTTATTGTGGCCCTTGACATTATTTGTGTGATTTTTCCTCATGTGGCATTCAAGCATTTCCCTTGTATGTGACCATTGGCCTTACTATTTAACATTGCATTTTTGGTGTTTATGCATTTGTTGACATTGTTTTATTTGATGAGTGAGATTATACATATCATGCACTAAATATTATGTAAAATTATTCTATTAAAATTGATAATATAAGATTCATTAATATATTTATATATATTTGACACTTTAGACCTTGCCCCACATGTTAGATGCTTTATTTTAATGATACATATCTTACTATTATGACATGTGTTTTCACATATGATATGATAATTAATTATTACATATTGATACACATGATACAATTATATATATTTTTTATAATTGTGACATTTAAGACATACCCCACACATTAGCAGGGAGAATTCTAGTGGGATTTTCATACATGTAAAGTGCCTCTATGAGTTGAAATATGTTTTAAGTACAAAATACAACTATAAAGAATTTATAATGATTCAATTCAATTATTTGTATAGATTATGGAGATACATTCCATGCATACACACTCACATTATAAAAATTAATAAATTTTGGGTGTAATAAATATGTTAATGAAAAATATTTAAATATAAATTACAAAATTTTCATCTACATAAAGTTACAAGATTTAAATTTATCATGTGTTGTCATGATACAAATTCATGCCATACTTTAAATGTTATTTACTATATATGGAAATGGTAGAAGGATGGATGGTATTCATTCATGTTTTATCATGCATATAGGAACTTTGGAACATAGTGACAATTGGATATAGAATCCATCTATAGTTTTTTATTCAATTAAATTATATAATCCATAACTTAGAGTTTTAATACCATATAACATTATATCATACAAATCCAGTATGGATTCAAAGTTTCAACCCATTTCCATTTTTGGGGTATCAATCACCAAAAATAATTGTGATGATATTAGAACATAAACATATAAGTTACCCAATCATGATGCAATTAAAGACCCAAAGTGTGATTTAAAAGAGGTACTAGACATAGGTGTAGAATTGGGTGACTCTATTGGGAGTACAAATATTGTTGAATAACTAGTTGTTCTTGAAGTTGGTTTAGAAAATGAAGATGTTATTTAGAAGATGTCATTGATCTATTTAACTTGGGTTTTGGTCAACATAAATTATCCATGGTTTAAAAAGTGAAACAATATATATAAGTGTTTCATGGGAAGCACCAATTATCCAATGATTAAGGGAAGAATCATCTTCAAGAAAAGTTATAAAATAAACATTGGTTTCACACATAGGTGTATGACTCCTTTGATCTATTTTTAATATTTAAATATTGAAAGTTTAATCCTTTCTAAATTACATATGAATAAAATAACTACTTAATGAGGTTTTTTAGGGTTTTCTAGGTTAAAGATCCTTGCATAAATGAAGTATCAAAACAAAGGGATAGAATTTAGTAAACACTCATGAATATCTTTCATTTTATTTTGATATTTTAATTTATGTAATGAAATGTAGGAAAATATAGATACTAAAATTTAGTCACAAATACTTGATAATGTTTGTTTCCCCCCTTATTTTACTTTAACTGACTTGAACACTTATTAAGATATTATATCACCACCTCACTATATTTTAAGTACTGATAGGGACATATCTATTTATAAGTTGATATTATATAGCTAAGGATTTATTTTTAATAAATTAAAACATCTCTAAGAATATTTATGAAAATTAAAATTTATAAAATCAAGGGTCACCAATTCAAATACAAAATTGACCCACACAAGATGGGACTAACTAGTTAATATTATCCTTATGGGTTGATCCTATATTTTGCCTTTGTAACAACTATGTTTTAAATTGAAATCATTTCTTATGAGTCATTACTTATTCTTAGGATATAGAACATGAGGTATTGCCTTTTTATGTTGATATAAATACACATCTAAACCACTTATTCTACTACTTGGAAATCACTAGGAAACCACTTGGAAAGTTTAATATTGAGGCTTACACTATTTCATGATAATCAAATATTACATATTATTCCCAAATTATATTTTAATTAAATTAAATAATAAATTATCCAAATGGATATCATATTATATCCAAATAATCCAAATAATTTACAAGAATTAAAGTGATCTCAAGTGCATATATGTATTATAAATAACATAATCAAATTGAGAAATCCAAGTGGGAGACATACATTGGCTTGATTTTCCTCTTTAGTATATTGGATACATAGTCAATCACTAATAATTAGTGGGGTGATTGGTTTCATATTATCCCATTATACTACCCTATTTATCATTTAAGGTATAGTGACAATGGATCCTATCCAACTATAGTCAATCTTGACCCTAATTAGTGATAGTTATAATTTTTGCTACATGCACATGATCATATATGGTTGATTACTTGAAGACATATTTCATTGTGTTTTAAGATATATTTTTGTTATATGGTTGATTAATTAAAGATATATTATAAAAAATCATCTATATTATTATGTTTTAACATTCATTTTATTTCATTCATTTGTGTTTTTTAATTTCAATCCTCTATTTTCATTCTATTAGTTGCAAGTTATTTTACATCATTTTCTACTCTTATATTCATTTTATATAAATTATAATTAATTAACCAAATAATTAAAAATTATAATAAAATTTTTACAAATGATTTTATATTTACTGATTTCATACACAAAGATACATGATATTCCATTTTACTATGATGTGACATTGATACACATAAAAAATGTAGACTAGTTCCTTGTTATATGTTCCATTGATTTTGTTAGTCTTTTACATGATAGCATAATTTTTATGTGATTAAAGTGTGTGGATATTGGAATTTATGTATGATACAAAATTATATCATTTCTGTAATTTTAATGCTATCCTGCATGTAGAACTTGGCCTTGTTTGCTTCCATATTTTATGTCTCATGAATGCAACTCTTGGCCTTATGTGTGACACTAACATTTTAATTTTTTATTAATAAAAAAATTAAAGGGTTACATGGTTTATTTAATTAATTTTAACTACATAATATTATTTATTTACACTTGTAATAAGTACTTGATTTATAGATTTGTCTATATGTGATGCTTACATGCCTTGTATTCCATATGTTACATATATGACTTGATCGATATATATATATATATATATATATATATATATATATTAATATGATGAAATATTTTACACATTATTAAATTATATTACAAAATGTTATTTTAACACTTTATTTGATATAATTCATTATTATTTTGAGATGAGTGACTTACAAGATACATCCCTCATTTAAAATGGGTGGAATTACAATGAGCTTATCTTAGAGACATAAGCCTATGTAAGTAGAAAATAAAAGTGAAGTATAGGTTATATTAATATCATATATTCACATGACTTAGATATAATATGGCTTAGATACAAGATATATATTATCATATTGATACCAAAAATAATGTAATATTCACTGCATTTGGATTCAATTTATAGACACTTAAGCACATATTCAATGATTTTATATTTACTCATTTCATACACAGAGATACATGATATTCCATTTTACTATGATGTGACATTGATACACATAAACAATGTAGACTAATTCAATGTTATATGTTCCATTGATTTTGTTACTCTTTTACATGATAGCATAATTTTTATGTGATTAAATTGTGTGGATATTGGAATTTATTTATGATACATAATTATTTCATTTTTTTTGTAATTTTAGTGTTATCCTGCATGTAGAACTTGGCCTTGTTTGATTCCATATTTTATGTCCCATGCATGCAACTCTTGGCCTTATGTGTGACACTAACATTTTAATTTTTTATTAATAAAAAAATTAAAGGGTTACATGGTTTATTTAATCAATTTTAACTACATAATATTATTTATTTACACTTGTAATAAGTACTTGATTTATACATTTGTCTATATGTGATGCTTACATGCCTTGTATTCCATATGTTACATATATGACTTGATCGATATATATATTAATATGATGAAATATTTTACACATTATTAAATTATATTACACAATGTTATTTTAACACTTTATTTGATATAATTCATTATTATTTTGAGATGAGTGACTTACAAGATACATCCCTCATTTCAAATGGGTGGAATTAAAATGATCTTATCTTAGAGACATAAGCCTATGGAACTAGAAAATAAAAGTAAAGTATAGGCTATATTAATATCATATATTCACATGACTTAGATATAATATGGCTTAGATACAAGATATATATTATCATATTGATACCAAAAATAATGGAATATTCAATGCATTCAGATTCAATTTATAGACACTTAAGCACATATTCAATGATTTTATATTTACTCATTTCATACACAAAGATACATGATATTCCATTTTACTATGATGTGACATTGATACACATAAACAATGTAGACTAGTTCCTTGTTATATGTTCCATTGATTTTGTTACTCTTTTACATGATAGTATAATTTTTATGTGATTAAAGTGTGTGGATATTGGAATTTATTTATGATACATAATTATTTCATTTTTTTTGTAATTTTAGTGTTATCCTGCATGTAGAACATGGCCTTGTTTGCTTCCATATTTTATGTCCCATGTATGCAACTCTTGGCCTTATGTGTGACACTAACATTTTAATTTTTTATTAATAAAAAAATTAAAGGGTTACATGGTTTATTTAATTAATTTTAACTACATGATATTATTTATTTACACTTGTAATAAGTACTTGATTTATACATTTGTCTATATGTGATGCTTACATGCCTTGTATTCCATATGTTACATATATGACTTGATCGATATATATATTAATATGATGAAATATTTTACACATTATTAAATTATATTACACAATGTTATTTTAACACTTTATTTGATATAATTCATTATTATTTTGAGATGAGTCACTTACAAGATACATCCCTCATTTAAAATGGGTGGAATTACAATGAGCTTACCTTAGATACATAAGCCTATGTAAGTAGAAAATAAAAATAAAGTATAGGTTATATTAATATCATATATTCACATGACTTAGATATAATATGGCTTAGATACAAGATATATATTATCATATTGATACCAAAAATAATGGAATATTCAAAGCATTTGGATTCAATTTATAGACACTTAAGCACATATTCAATGATTTTATATTTACTCATTTCATACACAAAGATACACGATATTCCATTTTACTATGATGTGACATTGATACACATAAACAATGTAGACTAGTTCCTTGTTATATGTTCCATTGATTTTGTTACTCTTTTACATGATAGCATAATTTTTATGTGATTAAAGTGTGTGGATATTGTAATTTATTTATGATACATAATTATTTCATTTTTTGTGTAATTTTAATGTTATCTTGAATGTAGAACTTGGCCTTGTTTGCTTCCATATTTTATGTCCTATGTATGCAAGTCTTGGCCTTATGTGTGACACTAACATTTTAATTTTTTATTAATAAAAAAATTAAAGGGTTACATGGTTTATTTAATTAATTTTAACTACATGATAGTATTTATTTACACTTGTAATAAGTACTCGATTTATACATTTGTCTATATGTGATGCTTACATGCCTTGTATTCCATATCTTACATAGATGACTTGATCGATATGTATATTAATATGATGAAATATTTTACACATTATTATATTATATTACACAATGTTATTTTAACACTTTATTTGATATAATTCATTATTATTTTGAGATGAGTGACTTACAAGATACATCCCTCATTTAAAATGGGTGGAATTACAATGAGCTTATCTTAGAGACATAAGCCTATGTAAGTAGAAAATAAAAGTAAAGTATAGGTTATATTAATATAATATATTCACATGACTTAGATATAATATGGCTTAGATACAAGATATATATTATCATATTGATACCAAAAATAATGTAATATTCAATGCATTTGGATTCAATTTACAGACACTTAAGCACATATTCATATGCACTTGAGTACATTACATGGGAATATCCACAATAATTTATAGAAATACATTAAAAATTTAACATACACATACATATAAAATATATTTTTTAAATATTAATAATATATATGCATATCATTATTTATCAATCAATATAAATTTAAATTCAAAAAGCATGATATTGGTCCATGCACATATACACATTACCACATTTATAATTGAATTAAGAATTGGTTGTCATTCCACTTAAAACTTATTATATATGTGATCATGATGGGGGAAATGACATGGCACATTATATTAAAGTCATGCATTATATTATATACTTAGTGAAACTACATAATAAAACTTACATACATGATTGGGATATTAACATTACTAACTCCCTTACAATCATGCATTATTATTTTTAAATATATCAAACCTAATTTAAATAGAGTTAAAAATTAAAAAAATATAATATGATACATATGTAGTGGATGATTAATTTGTATTCTGTCTTTACCGGTAAGTTTTCTCATTTACTTCTGAGTGATCTCTTTGATTTGAACCTAACTGCATTGTTCTCTCCATAATTTTCCTACATATCATTTCAACTAGTACATTTTTTAGTTTTCCCCACATTAATTTCCTTCCACAATTATTATCTTTAAAAGTTATAAATTTTTTATGCATGATCACTCGAAATATCCATTGAAAAAATAAACACCATAGTTAACAAGCTATGAAGGTAACGTGTTTTTCACCAATACATGGGCTTAGTTTAACCCTTTATCTTTCAAATATGAACATTGAATAAACATTAATTATGGGGTTTCATTAAAATGATATACATTGGAGCCATATATTATAATGTAATGTGTTTTCTTACATATTTGAGTGTTTATTAGCCTTTTACTCCAGCGATTTTATTAAAATAATAAAGTGGGGGTAGTTTTAGTTTTAAAAATATAATATTGGATAATTTACAATAAAATTATTGACACATATTTACCATGAAAAATTCACACCTTAAAAATTTCCTAATTCACCATGCTCTCACACTTGCATGCTATTTATGAGTCAACCATTTTATTGTGTTGATTATGTGCATATAATAAGCTCATTTTTTTTAAAATTTTGATAAATATAATGCATGTACATATATAGAATCTCAATTAAATATACTTTTACATTGCTCAATTTTAATAATAACATCATTATCATTGATAAATAAAAACCTACACTCATCAAAACTAGCCTACTCCAAATAATAATTTTTTTAATAACTTAAACCCATCCTTATGGTCATCCCATAATCCTAAGATGGTGGTGTGAAGAAATATTCAATTGAGTCCATATGTACAAAAATAAATGTTTCATTCAAGAGAGATGTGACACTGTATATTTAGAGTGTGTGTGTGTGTGTGTGTGTGTGTGTGTGTGTGTGTGTGTGTGTGTGTGTGTGTGTGTGTGTGTGTGTGTGTACACACACACACACACACACACACACACACACACACACACACACACACACACACACACACACACACACACAAAATAAAGGAGAGAATTTACAAAATTATACAATATGGGAAAACTACGTCTAGATTAATTTCAATCATTGTAGAATTTGATATAATGGATAAAACCAATCATTAAACAAGGGTTATTTGGTTTATTTCAACCATTATGCCTCCCTAAATTTTATAATAAATGAGTCTTAATAAGTACATATGGGGTTTAAAGACAAAGCAAGCTAAGTTATGTATCTATGCACATCATTATGGTTCTATATAGAAAACACATAACAAGTAGATATAGTCATGGGATATCATACATTCATTATGTTTCAATTCCATGGAGGTGAATACTAACCCATAGGTTAGTATCAACCAATGATATTGACCTAGTATTATAGAAATGACAAAATGTCGGCAACATATCAGTTTAAGAATTGAATAAACTAGAGGTATTATTATCCTTGAATTTTATGTTTAGAATAAAGTCATAGTCATATACTCAAACATAAAATATATGTATCATGATATAATTAGCACTTTACATATTTAATAAATGCCATATAAATTCATAAGAATCAATGTTAGTATTTTACATTCATGTGTATGCTCAATATATATATATATATATATATATATATATATCCTTGAATTTTATGTTTAGAATAAAGTCATAGTCATATACTCAAACATAAAATATAGGTATCATGATATAATTAGCACTTTACATATTTAATAAATGCCATATAAATTCATAAGAATCAATGTTAGTATTTTACATTCATGTGTATGCTCAATATATATATATATATAAACTATATTTAAAGGTTATATAATTAAATTAATATTCAAAAGTAATCAATATTAAGGTAAAGTATAGTGGTTTAGTAGGCCTATGAACTTACAACATGGAAAATATATTTAATGGCCTTCCCACAAAGATCAAAAAAAATTATGAGAAACTTATTTCAACCAAAACAAATGCCCTATATTTTTCCCTTTTAATACTATTTTATAGAAAAATAGAACCCAAAATAGGGATATCAAAATTTATGTAATATGCATGCATGTATGTTATATGCATACATACATACATATACATACATGCATACATACATATAAACATAAGAACATGCAAAAATATACAAACATGCACATATGTGCATGCGCATGCACCTATACAAACACAAAATAGAGAAGAGAATTTACAAAATAACACATGGTGGGATGACTACATCTATATTAATTTCCATCATTTTAACATTTTATACAATTGATAAAACCAATCATCAAACAAGGGTAATCAATGGTTATTTGGTTTATCTCAGCCATTATGCCTCCTTAAATGTTATATAAATTGATCCCTTATAATAAGATATGGGTTTTAAAGATAAAGTAGGCTAGGTTATGGATCTATGCACATCATTATAGTTCTATATAAAAAACACATAAAAAGTATAGATAGTCATGGGAGATCATACATTCAATATTTATCACTTCCTTGGAGGTTAATACTAACCCACATGTTAGTATTAACCAATGATATTGACCCAATATTATAGAACTGACCAAATGTATGAAACATATTAGTTTAAGAATTGAATAAACTAGATGTATTATTATCCTTGAATTTCATGTTTAGATCAGAGTTATAGTCATATAATCAACCATAAAATATAGGTATCATGATATATTTAGCACTTTACATATTTAATAAATGTTGTATCAATTCATAAGAATCAATGCTAGTATTTTACATTCATGTGTATGCTCAAAATAAATAAATATTGTTCTAAGCTATATTTAAAGGTTACATAACTAAAATAATATTCATAATTAATAAAAATTATGGAAATTATAGTGGTTTAGTATGCCTATGACCTTAAAACATGGAAAAGATAGTCAATGGCCTTCTCACAAAGTTCAAACAAAATTATGAGAAACTTATTTCAACAAAAAAAAATGCCCTATATTTTTCCCTTTCAATAATATTTTATTAAAAAAAACCCCAAATAAGGATATAAAAATTTAATCTAGATAGGAAATATTATAATTTATGATGGACAAAGAATTATACAATAATGTATATCTAACAAATGTAATTAGAGCTATTTTTTTAAATACTAGGTTGAGGTGTATTTAAAGTTTTAGATTAAGGTAAAAATAGGTTTTGAAGGGACCCCAAAACCCTTTTAACAGAATCAAAAAAGATAAAGCATTACCAAGCACCAGGAAAAGCCTTCCTAAAACCTACTAAATAGTAGCATTAGAAACAAGTTATACAAGGACAACATCAAAATCTAGGTTATATTCAACCCCCTAATTTTCCAAGTAATGATTTAATATCTATTTTTAGGGGTAAAATCTAGAATAGTTTCTTGCCTGCCATCAACAATATTATGCATACTTTCTAGCTCTCTGGTTTTCCTAGTGGATCTTCTTCCAGGTTTGTCCAGAAAACCAACATCCAGTTTCACCATAAATATTTGTTCATCTCTTTTTCCAAATTTATCCAGAGTAGAAGCAAGATGTTTCACCTTAGTTTGCTAGTCTTTTTTTCTGCTTCTAGTTTCTACCCCCTTAATATTGGTCTTTTTTTAGCCCTTTTTCTTTGGTTTAGAATATGCTTTAAGTTTTCTCCATTATCATTCACAATAAGCTCATCCAAAGGGAAATCATTATCAACCTAAATCTCCCTAGATTGAGAAGTAAGAAAAACTCCCTCCTCTAATTTATTTCTAGCTTTAGCCAAGAATTCACCTTACTCTAGCACAGTTTTGTCATCTACATCTCTCCATCAGTCTTCTATCCTTTGATAGAAAATGATTTGTTTTGATATATTAGTCAAATCATCTATTCTTTGTATTGGTATTATAGTATCTGATTGCATCCCATGTCCTTCTTCCTCAAAATTTTCTTTCTCAAAAGAAAGTTCTTTATCTACCTCAGTATGTGGAGCTTTAGGATCTTTAAAAGAAGGCTCTTTTTCAACCTTAGCATGTAGAGCTTTAGAATCTTCATTATTCTTTTGTTCTTGTTGATGATCTTCTTTGAGTTTCCATACTTTCTTATGCTGAACCTTGGTCTTTCTCCCATCCAAAACACTATTAGGATGATTTTTACTTTTGGACGGACAATATTTGACCTGATGCCCCTGTTTCTTACAAGCATTACAAGAATTGGGAAAGTCTTAAAAAAACAATCCCTTGAGGTGTATTTAAAGTTTATAGTCTTATATATATGAATATATATTCATAAATAGTCAAAATTATGAAATGGCATTGACTACATAGGTTTTCATTATCCCACAGTTGCACTATCTCATCTTTGAGGTACATAAAGAGTAATTTCCAAGGGTTAATAACTTATTGGTGGACCACAAAATCAAATTATTGAGAGAATTTATATTGGAGATAATAAAAATCATTGGAAATTCCTATATAATATGAATCACATGGATGTTAAGATCCATGCATAGTTTTTTTTATGACATGATTATTAGGATTTTACCCCACACACCAAGGATCAGGTAAAATGTATTACCACATTTCCAAGAATGTCAACTCTTTTGAATTTTAAGATTATCAAAACATAGTTCTAAACTAGGGTATATCTATGAGATAATTTTATTTTGATCCTTAGCAACCCATTTTCTTGCCAATTACTAATCAACCAAGCTCCCATAATGGTGATTTTAAATGATAATATTATTATATTAAAGTATGGAAGTAAATCTCGTACTCAAACCTAAAATGATCAAAAAACATAAATTATAGATCAAAAAATTGAAAATAATGTTGAATTAATGAAAACTAAAAAATTATACATCCCATCTTTAAACATACATGAGAAATGAGGGAAGATTCTATATATTTGATACCATATTAAAGTATTTGATAGTATCTAGAATCATGTAGCAACATAATACATACAATCATAATATTTGCATAATAAATATATGAAACTTTATAAATAAAGTAACACAAATTCATCAAAGTAAAATAACTACATTTTTTTATTAAGATTATCAGCCTAATTCAGATATTATAATAGTAACTTCAATACAAAATATTGCTCACCCACTAGCCCTCTATTTTATTTTATAGACAATATAGAATGTTAGGTTTACAGTTACATTTTTGGTGTGTAGTTACAAATCAAATTAGTTAAAAATACTATATCAAAAATTAATTAAATATTTACTTAATTGATACTCTTCTCTAAAAATAGGTCATATAGATAAGTATGCATTAATTAGTGCATAACCATGACTTAAAAATAAGTATTAAAAGTTTATATTAAAATCATTTAATGGTTTATGAGTAATTAAATAAACTAACACTTATTATATTTATTAGATGTCACTTCTCAAATTATTCAAATGTTTTTCAAGTTCTTAAATTCAGGTTTATGCTTAAATGTCATATTAAGTAGTATGAATTCCTATACTAATTTATATCTTATTAGGATTTATAAAACCAAATTAGGGTAAAATAGAAACATATTCACACATAAATAACCATCCACCAATTATTTATTGATGTTGCATCTAAACCCAACTATACGTAGGATGGATAATCCTTTTAATAAAATGCCACATTGTAATGATTTTCAAATCTAGGTTCCAACATAATATTTACCATGATCTACATGACACATTTTATTGTGGACATTAAACATTTTTATAATCCTATGTGCATGTTCATCATATTTTATTTTGTCCATGCATTAAACATGATATCAAGATATTATTAAATACTTCAATTGATGTTAACATCAGAATGGAGATATAGTTTTAATTCTTAGTTCCCCTAAACCATTAACCATTACATAATGCATTTATAAATACATATCAATGGATGTTATATAAATATTAATATAAAATTAGCCATTTTGGTAGAGGTATATTACCTCTCTAAATAGGCCATTTTATGCTTTATCCCATCCTTACACTGCTTATACCATCACCCAAACATTCCTTGATCAAATATTCCACCTTCATGGAATCATATATTCTATTATATCTAATCATGATTTAAATTTAACAAGTCACTTCTCATAGGAAATCTTTAAGTGTATGGGTACCCAATTGAAAATGAACTCTAGATACCAACTACAAATAGATGGATAAACAATAATTGTTAATAGATTCCTAGAAGCATAGTTTTGTTAATTTTCATTTAATAAAAAAATCAATGGTTCAAGTGGTTATCACTTGAAAATGGTGGTATAAAACCACCTATCACATAGCCACCATGATGACTCCTTACAAAACACTATATGGTCATGATATGGCATATATGCTCATTTATCTTTTAATAATTTATCATGTGTATGTAGTGAATAATACCATAAAATCCTATCCAGTATTATTTTTATGCTTAATTTAAATACCCATAGAAAACAATATCTTAAGAATGAACAAATGGATACACACCATTTTGAATGTGCCTTGCTATGTGGAGAAATTATTTTCTTTTAAATACAGTTTTAAAATAATTCCTCTCTTAAGATAAATGGTCATCATAATTTTATACCAAGTTATATGAACCCTATTATTTTATTAAATATAATATATCTATCTCATAAAATCTATAAATTTTACGTCTTTATTCATCCATCTCATCTTTCATGTCTTATGTTTGAAGTAAGACCCCAGTGATAATGTCACATCTTACATAGTAATTCCTAATCTTGACATAAAAGGATATCTCCTTGTTAAAATTTAAACTATTATGGATAAACACTATCATAAACTTTGAAATTATAACATTAATAATGTTCTATTCAAATTTCATGTGATGAAACTAGAAGATGTAACTTGGGAACACATCGTTCAAATCCGAACAATAATTTCCTCATCTTTAGCTTTGAGGGAATTATTTTTTAGGGGGGATATGTTATGATCCCTTTTCCATAATTTTTTAATTTTAAATTATTTTCATCAATAAAATATAAGTATTCATATGATTTGTAAGTCCTCCCTTGAGGCAATTTTTATAATCTAACAATCAATGGAAGTAATAGTCAGATATATAATTAGTATAAATAATAACTTATTCTAAGGGATTGACATCCAAAAATTATATTATAATGATATTTATAAAATTAGGTTTCCCCATTAAAGAGACCATTAATATTATACTATAATTATGCTCCCATTTTAATGGAATACAACCATTCTCATTAAAATATAGTATTACTTGCATGTATTATCAATATTATTCTAATATGTTTCAATAAGGGTCATAATTTCACTAATTATTAGTTGTGAGTGCAATGATTTCCATGTTTGTGTGTCTTATTCATATACAATCATATTATCATCATTTTTTTTATTTTCATTTTTAGCCAAGACACTAACCTTTCAAGTCACTAAATTGGGTGTGGTCACTAACTTTGTGTGGTCCTTACATAATGACACTATATTCACTAGAATTTTCATATATATAGCTATGAAATTGATCACTTCCTATGTTTCCATGGTGGTTATCATGAATCTTTAGGGCATATTGCTTGATTATTTTCTCATAGTTTTATCTAGTGCATTTAAGGTTATGTTTGTTATATAAGATAGACTAGTTTCTCCCATATTTAAAATTAACATTTATTTTATACATTATGACATGACTATGCTAACTAAAAATAAAATTTATAAGATAAAATTAAAAAAACAAGCTCATGATCAGGAATATAGTTTCTAGTTATCCCATTGAGAGTTTATACTTTACTCAATAAAATTATATTTGTTTAGAAATTAATAATGTTTATAGGACTTATTTTTGAACCATCTGAGGGAGTAAATTTTAACTACATATGTTTATGATGATACCACATGAATACTATATTATTTTCTTTAGAATATGATTATTTTAACATGTTTATTTATATTTGAATGATTACATTAACATGGTATGATCCCTTACCTCAAAATGGATCCATAAATAACAATAATGTTTAGAATAAATATTGAATGAAATGATTAAATATGATTTAATTTATCTACTTCCTTAATTAATAAGTGGATGATGTTCTTGTGACTCTTAGAATAGTATCTTAACTATGTTCCATGTATATTTGGAAAGTCTAAAATCTTATGGTTAGGGGTTGGGATATGTGTTTAACACCTATTGAAAGGTTAGAGATGTAGACATTATTGGGGAATTTGAGGGAAACAAAAAAAATAACTGAACTATTTTCTATGCTTTAATTCGATTTCAAAATATAATTTAAGTTTTTGAAGTATCAAAAATATTAGTTTAAAATAGTCACATGTACATAATGAGTAATTTAACTACTTACAATGATTGGCACTTATTTTAGCTAAATAAGTTAATCAGGCATGGATGGAAACTTATAAAGAGTAGGGTAAAAACCCTTTATTATTTTATAGGTAAATGAATATTCAAATTTAAACTTATTTATGTTTATAGTTTGATAAACACATGTATTTAGCTAATATATCCAAGTTAAAGTGGGGCCATTATATAGACACCCAAAAAATTTAACAAACTTGAATTCTAATGTTTTATACCCAATTCATCTTATTTTCAAACATGTAAATTTTAGCCAATTTATAGGATGGACCAAACCATTAAAAATATTAGTACATATATCTTTAAAAAAATTCCAAACTTATTCAAAATTTATATTTTCATACATATTGACTAAAAAAAATTTATTATTTTACTTGATCCATTTATGAATTGTTTGAAACTTTCTTCATATGTATTGACTAAATAACCTCCACATAGTTATTATAACATCTAAATGGATTATCTCTATTACATGTTTCTATAGCCTTCTTCATATAACTGATCAATACAACTAAATAAGTTTAATTACCCTCTTTTTGTCACAAAGGATGTTTTATAGAGGCCAAGATGGATAAATGTTATAAGTGTGTATGAACTGATTTAATGAAGCATAACTAAAATGGAGAGTTTTTTATATGCCTGTAACTTGGTGTGTTGGGTTGACTAATGTTATCCTACCCTTTAGTTCTTGTAATTCTAATAATATTCTATCTTTTTAAATGACTTCATAATACCTTAAATAAATAGGATAATCTAGGATGATTAAAGTATGTCAACCATATTTTGATAATATAAATTTAAATGATTAAGGATAATGACAAATAGTATAATAAAGATGGACCCAAAAAGATAAAATATAAAAATAAATATAGGTGCATGATTATCCATAATGTACCCATGCATTTATGAATTTTCCCAAGGGATAAGTAATGCTTAATTTTTTAGCAAGGCTAGCTAGTGGAAATATGATGTCAATAGGTATAAATAGATCATTTTTGGATAGGGTTTGAGATGCTTTAAGGATATATGGAGCAGATAATGATTTGTGCAGGGTTGGGTCCATCTTGCAAAAGGGTTAAAATGTATAATTTTTCTCAAAAAGTTGAGTTGTGAATAAATATAAAAATGTGAGTTTTATTTGAAATTTGGGTGTCTAAATAATTCCCCCACTTTAACATGGATGTATGAGCTAAATACATGCTTGCATCAAATATTAATTGTTAATAATTTTAAATATGTACCTTACCTTACCTAAGGAATAACTACTGGTTTTCACCTTACCCTTTTTAAGTTTCCATCCACACTTGATTACATGATTTACCTAAAAAAAGTGTCAATTATTGTATGTTATCAAATTTCACATAGTGTACATGTATTTTTTTAAATATTTGGAATAGTTTTGTGACTTAAAATTTTAAATTATCTCTTAAAAATAAATTATATTATAGGAAATATAAAAAATATTTGGTATTTACATAAACTTTCACCATAATAGTTCAATATCTATACTTTCAATTAAATTGTTGAACATATCCAAAAACTTTTTCACAAGAGACACTAGGGTCTAGTGCACACATCCTATACTTTAAAAATATGCTTGAAACATAGCCAATACACTCTTTTGGGAGTCATGAACACCTCATACACTTCATAGTTACGGAAGTAGGAATATCACCTTGTAATTTATCATTTGATTCCATGTTTGTTTTGACAATGCCTTTATATATTCCCCCATTCTCAGATGAGGGATGAATACCCTTTTACTATAATCACTCATATAAATAAAAACATGTTAAAATAACCACTATGAAAAATAATCTTATTGACATAAATATCTTAAAAATAAGATTCACTTTATTTTTTTTAAATAACATGTGTCATGACATCTATTTTATACTAAAATTTGGGACATATACTACATATTTAGATTTCATTATTATGAGGTCCATGATAGTAAATATAATATTCATTCATTTTATAATAATATGCTTATAATTATTGAAGACTGCTTATATCATATATTTTCCATGACCACTTAGATCATATTTTTTACATCATGGTATAGAAACACATTAACCTTTGAAATAAATTTAAACATTTAAAAATATAAAAATTCAGAAACACTAAAAATTTGTAAAATTCAAAAACATTATATTTTTTGAAAACTAAAGAAACATTAAAAAATGAAAAATAAAAACCATTACTTTATACTTAGTACATATTCACTTCTTATATATTTTTTTCATTATCCATGGTTTATACATATATTATTTTAATATTATTTCTTAAGAGACTGATATATACATTCACCTTTTACATAGTACCAAATTTCAAATTGTGTGCCCACATATTAAAGGGTTAAATATCTTAAACATCATGACCCAAATTATGAGCATTTTCACTTCATAAGATTTTTTCATAGTGATTTATATCCTTGTTTGTCTATTTTCATATATATATATATATATATATATATATGTATGTATATGTATATGTATATGTATGTATGTATATATGTATGTATATATATGTATATGTATATATATGTATATATATATGTATATATACATACATATATATATATGTATATGTATATATATATATGTATATATATATACATATGTATATATATATATATATATATACATATATATACATATATATATATATACATATATATATATATATACATATACATACATATATATATATATATATATGTATATTTATACATGTTATTCTAATATATTTTACATATATTATATCAAGGATATTATATATAATAATTTTTACACTATTCCATTGAGTATTTGTGTGTGATTGTTTTCATGTGAGTGAATGTGTTTTCAATCTTGTATAGATTTTTCATAGAGGATCCTCTTAAGTTTATGTAATTTAGGTTCATTTTTATATATGTCTGGATAATAGCTTTGTTTGGATGGCATGTTTTTTTCATCATGTAAGGGGTATATATATATATATATAGACACACACACGCATTAACATATGATTACTATATTATGTGCATGTGGCTTTTTTAGCATATTTATTTTCAATATTGACTATTGAAATAGGGTAATCATTGCTCACATCAAAATTTGGTCATACATAAAGACATTTTAAAGACGAATATGCAATTAAATGATAAAAAAATATAATTTATCAATTTTCTTGAAAAATAAGTTGATGAGGTATTGTGAATCCTAGAAGAGTGTCTTGTATATGTTTCAATCATTACTTTTAAGTATAGGATATGTGTATCAAGCACTACTGTATCATGTGAGAAATTGTTCTAATATGTTTCCAACACATATTAAAAGAACAAAGATATAAGAATTATGGTTTCATTGTAGGGATATACCAAATAGGTGTATTATTTGATATGTTCTACTTCAATTTAAAGAGCTCATTTAAAACTACATGTACATTGTGATAAATTTACACACATGTAATGATTGGCACTTATTTAAAATAAAGAAACTAATTAAGTGTGGATGGAAACTTATAAACATTAAGATAAAACCTTTTCTATCATAACCTACTATTTGAATCCTTTTTAACAAACATTATTTGATCTATTAGCATATTTTTGAGTACTGATCATCTGATGCTTACATATACATGTTAATTGATTTGATCCTGCAACAACATAGTTTGACCCTATAACAACATACTTTGATTTTATATATTATTTATGCCATCAATATAGTCTTATATTTTGATGATTATACAATTCAAATTTACATGTATATATGTTTTTCATGTAGAAAGGATATTTTTCATGTCATGTTTTATTGGCTTCAAGACTCATGAGTACATGAAGATTAATAACGGTGGAGGTAGTGAGAAGCTAGATAACACCAACATTAGATAAGAGATATAATAGTAATGAGTCATCTAATCCTTGAGTAGTTTCAACATGCCTAATGTCTCTCTTTTGTCTTTTTTTATTTGATAAGTAATATCTTCTGGCAAAAACTGTGTCTATTTTTCAAGATCAGCACATTTTAGATCCACTAGTTTGATCCTTCATCAGGAAAAGTAATGGATCCAAAAAGCATCGAACTTAAATAATAGACATAGTTTCTAGAAAAATATATTACTTGTTATTTTATGGACTATGGAAGCACAAAATATTTGATTGTTTTATTTATTTATTCTTAATTGATATTTCATCTTTTTATTTTACTTGATCATGGTTGTGTTTGCTTTTCATTTTTATTATTTTTTTGATTGGTATCTTATGTGTGTTAGCTTAGTAATAAGTTTTAATTTTTTCTTAGCTATCATTTTCTTTATTTTGGTCATTAAGGAGATCCAATACTTCAATTATTATATCAGCCATGTTAACTTGTTGCCCACCATGGATCATGTTATGATTAAAATTATTTGATCTAATTCTTCTTGTCTTGGTTTTATTTCCAATAGGACTTGGGTAGATTAATGCCACACATTATAATGGAGTGGGACTCCATAATAGCCTTGATTTAATAAATTTGTGGTAAAGAAGTAACCCATTCTTAATGTTATTTATTAAATAAAATTATGTTAGGCCACAATGACCATAAAGGGGTTATGCACTTTGGCCTTGCATTATAATTTACAAAATAAAAACAACAATAAAGTATATCTATTTATAAATAAATAAATAAATAAATAAATAAAATGAAAAGGAAAAATATAAATTAAAAGTTTAATCTTTAAGGTAAATGATGGCATTAAGGTTTGACTCTTCACTCAAAAAGGTAATTGATTATTTTACTTGGAAAAAGGCCACTTTCATTATGTTGGTTGTTCAGAAAACCTTTAGAGGGAAAATGGTAGTGATAGAGAATAATGTTGCCTCAGATTTCATATCAGTAGGCTTGGGAAATTTTGTGCCAAGGTAAAAGGGACAAAATGAGAGCAAGCCATGGAAGAGATAGATGGAACTGAGCAAGAATTACATTTTTGTGAAGGGTAATCAAGGAGAAGTTTATTTTTTCTTCTTCATAAGGTAGATTTGTGAGAAGTAAGTGATGATTTATTATTTTTTACTGGTGTTTTATATTTTTATGGTTGTATGGAGTTAGATTCATTCTTTAGACTTGGTTGTGAGTTAAAATTTTAATTAGTGCATAGGGTTTAAAAGAAATCATCTTTAATATTGAAATGCCTTTAGGGATAAAATATTAAAACCTTGGCTATTTATTCTATTTTATTCATGGCTGGAAAGTGTTGCCTTAAAATGGCATGTTGGGTGTTTTCTTTTCTATGTGATATTTATTTAGTGGCCAAATGGGTGTTTATTTTCTACTATAATTATTTTATAGCTATTAGTTTTTTATTATTGCTAATTTTATCTAACTCTACTAGTCTTTAGTGGAAGCTTGTGAAAATATGGAACCATAGCCAAGCTTGCATATTTTTATTTTAGCTTATTTTGCCTATGTTTTGATGAATTTAGAAGTATTGATGTAAAAGAGTTGTTTGCTCTTATTTTACCTCTTTCATTTTGTTTGTTTGGGTCAAAATATGATTGGGTTGTTTCTTTACTCTTAGTAAAATAAAATTACAGATTTTTATATTTCATCTTATGTTGGATGCCTGATAGATTTGATAGGCCTATTTATTCAAGTGTCACTTGTGAAATTTTTTGGTGTATTATTGCTAGCACTATTAATGCATGATATTGAGGTTCATCTATTTGATGATGATGTGTGACTAATATAAATTGATCAATAATGGATAGAATATCTTTCTCACACCTTTATCCAAATCTTGAATGCCTGAATCCAACACCCAACTGATTGTTAGGGTGGTGAGGACTATCAATTGGAGGGCTCATAGGATGGGTCAGGGTAGTATGCAAATAATTTGGTAGTTGCTCTTTTATTATGGAGCTACATGATTTTTTTAGCACTATTATTACTTGGTTGCAATGATTAAATGGTTTCTTGTAGCATGTTTACAAATTACTCTTTCTATGTATTATTTTAGTAGCAACTTCTTGTAATGTAAAAGAGTATGTTGTATTTTTTTATAAACCCAAATTTGATGTAGTTGTTGCTCATAGAGTGATATGAATTTTTTCTTTGGATTTTATTCTCCCTGATTTTACCTTTGAAATTCATATTTGAATTATTTTTTATTGAGTATTAAGAGATAAAATCAAGTTATAATATGACTATATTCTATTATTTAAAAAGAGAAATATCCTACAATATTTTAATGTTCTTCCTGTAACATGATTTGGAAGTTATTATTTTATTTGTTAATCCTGTATCATCCACTTGGAATGAAAAGTTTATTAAATCTAGTAAGATACAACCAAGTTAAAATGAACTTGAACTAGTTATTGGCTAGATGTATGAATTTCTGGTGTGCTAAAATTTAATTATTAAACTATGTAAATTATTGATTTTATTACTTATATGTATGTATTAAGAGTTTTCATTTATATTATGTGGTTTTAAAAAGTATTTATTGGTGTTGATTACATTGACTTTGGTGTTGTCAAGTGGCCCTATGGGGTAGATACAATATAATGCTATTACATGAGTTTCTTGAGCATGGGTTATGCATAAGAAATGATTTTTAATTTTAAGAGGAATGTCATTAATACATCATAAAATTTTAATTCATTCCATATCAAGTATAAAGGAATGTGTGATGGTTAAACTATGCATGCTTGAATCAAGTGATTGGCATTCATGAAATTTTAAAAGGAATGGTTATATATTTAATTATTTCATTAAGTCATAGAAAACGAATTGATATTGCAGCCATGCATGTTCATCCTAAGAAGGATTTGGAAACTTGGTATGGAAATTTTAATTGGTGCCATGCATGTAGACTTATAAGCTGGATTTCCTTAAATTGATTAAGCTAGGAATATATAATTAAACATGGTATAATGATCCTTAAATTTATGAGGTCTTGGTATAAATATCTATATAGGATAGTACCATTGCATATATTTTATATGTATGAATTTAAATTAGCAAGGACATCCTTGGAATCTTATAAATTTATATAGAATGATGTAGGCATGCTTTATCTTGGCTAATCTAATTATGGTTAAGACCTGAATTTGTTGGTGCAATAACTCTTTTGTATTATGAGTCTTGGATTTCAAATACAATGTTGTATTTATTTATTTATTGAATATTAAAAATGGTGAATGAATGGAATGATACATGCATAACTCTAGTTATGCATTGTGGGTACAATATATAAATCCCAACTATGCATATTAAACTATATCCATAACTCTACTTGCACTCTGATTAAAATGATGCTTAAAATATTTTTTAGGGTCATTTAACTTGGTATCAAAGCATGTACTTAGAGATTTTTTTTAATTTTTGATGCATGAAAATTATTTTAAATATGTTTTAAAAGCTATTTGAGCTTTTGTATGATAATGCATACCCTTGCAAAAGAGATTGTGTTGCATAATGTATTTTGGATGGATGTAAATACACCTAATGGAGGATTATTTTGATAAATTGTATGTGTATGCCCTATGGTGGATAAATTACTCCTATATGTCTTTATTGTCTTTCTAAGACTAAATTGAAACCTTGTATATTGGTGTGCATAATAAAATAGGAATGGAGTTATATGCCTTGTATAGACTGATACATGTCTTATATGATTAAGAAGGTCATATGTGACCCTTATAAAGATAATTAACCCCTTAGATGATTTTATTAGTAATTTTTTTATGAAATCCTAATTTAATGAAAGTCCCTATATTATGGAATATATGTGTGTGTGTGAGTGTAAGTATAAATCGGTAAAATTTCTACAAGTAATCTTGTAACCTTGTGGGATTTTAATGATTCCCTAATTAAAATATGTTGATATACATAGACTCAACTAAATTAAACCTTTTATAATATTAGGTTGTGTTAATATGGGTCTTTCTTGACTATCAATTGACTTATATGGGTGGGTCAATATGAGTTAAGGTGATAAAAGATCATTGTTAGAATTTAGAACAATTATTTGATAATTGTTGGAAATTTTATTAAGACATTAAGTCCATGAATGGTTAAGAGATGAATTATCTGTAGGAGGTTGGTTGGGGAGAGATTATACTTGATTTACTTGAGTAAATCATCTAATTTTAAAATCTTTATTGGTTTGGGACTGATTTAGGCTTTTTGGGTTGATAGAATTGAATGGTTGTTGATTAACATTAACATTCAATTAGATATTTATTAATCCCACTTAATAATAAGATTTGGAAGAGAATGACATTGAAATATATTTTTGATTACTAAGACCACTTGGTGAGTTGTATGAATATTGACTCATTTTTTTATGATTTGTTAATTTAGGAATTACTCTCTTAAGTCCTATATTGGACTAAGTTATATCTGGAGTTATTTCATTGCTCTTATGTAATTTTTTTTCTTGAATTTACTCTCATAATAATCCAAGTCTTTAATAGAATTAGTAGGCCTCCTTTTTATCTTAAGGGCCTACTTGGCAACTTGGTGAAGTTGGCCTATTGTGATTCTTGGCATGTTAACCATATTTGCCTTGAACTAATAAATTGATTTTTTAATCCAGGTGTCTTAAATTGATACCTTTGTTGCTGAATATAATATTTGTAGATAACAAATGAATAAAATATGAATTAAGGATCACCATGTTAAGTGAGATTGGAATGGTATCCCAAATCATTATTGGGACTTGTGTGGCACAAGTATAAACTAAAAAAGACCTTTGCTTTATGAATAAGTACTTATGAAACATTATCTTGTCTAAGGTAGTGAAATTATAATCAAAATTGGAAGGATTTTTCTAACTGAATGTTGGCATTTTGTTGATATAATAAATGATGGATTCCTTTAACCATATCGTAAAAGAGAAAAATGTTGGAGGTTGGTACTCCCAACATAATTAATGACTATTATGGGTAGACATTTTATAATAATATGTTCATATGAATTGAATACTTTGGTGTAATATATGCTCAAATGTAGGAATTATTGAGCTGATATATCAATCTTGTGATGAGTGGCATTCAATTGAGTAAGACAGCTCAACATGCATAAGATGCTCATGGTTGGTCAAGGCTGTTCCAAATCAAATCTACCCTTGGAAGGTGGTGTAATTAAAGACTAAATGTAAAAAATATTAATAAAGCCTTATGAGGTAGTGTGAGAATTTTTAGAAATAATTATAAAATAAGATACTACTATTATTGATTATGTATCTTGGGTAATTATAAGAAAATATATTTCAAAAGAATAATTGATTATTGATTTCGTGTAGCTATTTTTCTTATAGCTATGGAATTAGGTGTATGTTTTGCTTACCTTTATGTATCACTATCAGTCACTGGGTACAATTATGCAAGTTTTTTTTAAAGTGCATTATGACTGGTGCTTGGGGAGCACTATTGGGTCCAAAGTGGTGGACTTATAAGCAAGATTAGCAAGGTATTTTTGGTTGAAATTATATTATTGTTGGTTGATTGAAACCATAATGTAAACTAAAAGTGAATAATTACTATATTTTATGATATTAAAGTGCTGAAATCTATGAATTTAAGTTGAAATTAATGATTTTGACAAACCAAAATTTCCATGGTAGTAATATAGCCTTCACCTTGAGCCTTGGATAAGTCCATCCTTCTCAAAGCCATCATATGTAGGATAAACAACACTAGTCAACCATTCACTTATTTGGGTAGGCTAATTGGGGGACAGTGATAAAAGTTTGTAGTTGGAATAAAAGGATAAACTCCTAGTGTCTGATGATGGCTTGTTTAGATGAGCCCTCATATGATACTTGAGGTATGAAATCCTTAGGAGGATAGAGGGTGTGACTCAAGCCTAGAGGGAAAAGTGGGGGTGAATTTGACTGACTTACTTGGGAAAGCTAAAGAGTTTTGGGGGTCTCTTATTATTACCAATTAGTGTGAGTCATCTAATCCATTAGACAAAAATCTTGTTGGTAAATTTTTGAGACTCATGGATATAGATTATGGGCTTTGTTAGAACACAACATTCCTTAAAGGAAGGTGATGGTAAATTTATGATCCCTAGGATTGATTATGTGGTACTTAAGATGGATATTTGGTATCATTTGGATGGCATCTAAACATTGGGTAATATGATGGGAATCATGAACCCTTGTGCTTCACTTGTAAGTGTTCTTGTGTGTTGTTATGTGTATCTTATTTCATGTGATTTCTTCATTATATGTATAATTGTTGTATGTTATGTAAACCTCTCTATTATATGTGATTATGTTATACCATGTAAATTTATAGTTTGTTTATGTTATCAAACAATATTTCATAAGTATTTGATGTATATATCATAGAACAAGTGTGAATTTTTGTTGTTAACTCTTTATATGAATAAATATGATCATAAACAACTTTGTGATGTAAATTTTTCCTTTCAAAAATAACCTCTATTAATTAAATCTTCTAGTGTATAATGGTGTATTGTGTGTAATCCCACATTATTGCTCTAGTGGTGAGAATTGATGTAAATGTGAGGTTGAGGATAAAGAAGAATTATATCCACATTGATTTAGACCAGGTATGGGTTAGGAAGTGGATTCTCTTGTAAGTTGAAAATCCACTTTTTTTCTTTACATGAGATAACCATTTGGGTGTGTGCATCATTTGTGCTATGAGTTGGCCATGGGATCTTCATACATAATGGTCAGCTTATGGATTAAGTGTTACGTTATCCACCTCTTGAAAGTTGTTTTGAAAATAACCTATGTGTAAAATTTCTTGATGTATCCTTAAGAATCACCAATTGATATTATAAGTTAGATTCTTATGCATTATTGAAAGGTTATATTTATTGTAATGTAGGCACATGTTGGTTTGTAAATGCAAGAATTTTATGTATTGAAATAGATATTTTTTATGAGAGAATATTCTTGAAAGGGTTTTATGATAGATTTAAAGGTATGATTAACATGTATGCCTATGTTAGGAAGGGGTAATGTAAAGTCATGATCAAGTTGTTTTTTAAATTCTTGGGTGCTACCAAGAAGTATCTATAAAATTATGGTGGGATTGGGATCCCTATAACCATCATGTGAGCTCAAAAAATAAATGGAGAACAAGCTAAAAACTTTTAGGGTTTCATGTGAGTGCCTAGGATGATCTTTACAATATTTGACGTATCTAGTGTGAGATGTTACATTAACCCATGAATGATGCAAATTTTGACATCCATAACAATATGATTAGTTGGTTCTTAATCTCATTCTGAGATGAGTGATAATAAATTACATGTAAAGAATAATCTAAAGTTGTTGAAAGACCACATAAAAAGTATGATTACTATAATGGTTTATATTTTATGGTGAATACTACAAAGTTACGCTTGGAACATAACTAATTTCTATGTAAAATGCCTTAGATTTAGTTATTTATACTAAATCAGCTACTGTTATAAAGTACAAATTTATAATTAAGAATAAATATTAAAGCTATTTCAATTTAAACTATTAGATTACTATTTTCTTAGACATTGTGTCTATTTTATGATGAAAATTATAGCATGAAACTAATTTAGTTTAGAAATTCTGATTTTGATTTTTGGAATCATGCTAAAATTATGTGAGTGAATGCAAAAATTCAAGTATGTATGAGTGCTCTAAAACATGACCTTTGATTATATGAGGTTAAAAATGGCAAGAAGGTTTAGTATAACTATTATTGGATTATTTTATTTTATCCTTTATCCATTGGTTATGGAAATTTGTGAATCTTTATTTAAGAAAGCATGAAATAATGAATCTCTTATTTAAAGAATTTAGATTTTACACTTAGTTGATATGCATTTTGTAAATAGTTATATTATTAAAATCAGTAGATGGTAGATCAAAATATTAAAAAGGAACAATGAGAATAATCAATTCTTGGTATAATGAGACCTATTGAGTGAAATAAATACTAAATGAGAAGATATGCAATTGTTCAAACAACACTATCCATGGCTATTTTGATTTGTCATCAGGATCACTCCTCATTAACGGGAAGAGGATGTCATAACCTATTATTTAACTTCTTTTTGACAAATATTGTTTTATTGATTGGAATATTTTTGAGTACTAATCATTTGATGCTTTCATATAGATGATGATTGATTTGATCTTGTAACAACATACTTTGATATTGCAACAACATAGTTTTATCCTATAACAACATATTTTGATTTTGTATATTAATTATGCCAACAATATAGTCTTATATTATGATTATTATATAGTTTGTATTTACATGTATATATATTTTCTATATAGATCAAATACTTTTGATGTTATGTCTTGATGGCTAGGGCTCATAGGTAGTGTATTTCAGCAGTTAAGGTAATAATGGTGGAGGTAGTGAGCAAATAGGTAACACCATCACTAGATAAGAAATATAATGGTAACGATCCATCTAATGCTTGAGTAGTTATAGCATGTTTGATATCTCTTTTTGTATTATTTTATTTGTTTATTCTTAATTGATATTTTGTCTTTTTATTTTGCTTGATCATGGTTGTGTCCACTTTTAGTTTTTATTATTATTTTTATTGGTGTCTTGTGTTTTTTGGTTTAGTGATAAGATATATTTTTGTTTCAGCTATCATTTTTTTATTTTGTCAATTAAGGGGATCAAATACTTTAATTATCATATTGGACCTAACAAATCATTTCCCACCATGGATAATATTGTTATTAAAATTATTTAATATAAGTCTTCTTGTCTTGGTTTTATCACCAAGAGGCCTTGGGTAGGTTAATGTTATGCATTATAATGGAATGGGACTCCATAATGGCCTTGATTTAATAAATCTATGGGCAATAAGTAACCCATGCTTAATGTTATTTATTAAATAAAATTATGTTTGGCCATGATGATCATAAAGGGGTGGTGGACTTTGGCAATAATAATAATAATAATAATAATAATAATAATAATAATAATAATAATAATAATAATAATAATAACAACAACAACAACAACAACAACAACAACAACAATAATAATATTAATAATAATAATAATAATATCTATTTATAATTAAATAGATAAATAAATAAAAACAAAGAAAAGAAAAAATAGAAATTAAAATTTTGATCTTTAAGGTAAATGATGGCATTAAGGGTTGACTCTTCACCCAAAAAGGTAATCAATTGTTTTACATGGAAAAAGGTTATTTTTGTTGTTTTGTATGTTAGAGAAACTCTTGGAGGGAAAATTGTGTCCATGGAGAATAATGTTGGCTTGGATTTCATCCCAACAAGCTTTAATGGCTTGGAAAAATTTGGGCCTGGACAGAAGGGAGAAAATGAGAGCAAGCCATAGAAGAGATGGATAGAGATGGGCAATAATTTTATTTTTATGAAGGGTAATCAAGGAGAATTTAATTTTTTCTTCTTTATAAAGAATATTTGTGCCAATTAAGTGATGCCTTACTATTTCTTGCTGGAGTTTTATCCTTTTATGGCTATATGGAGTTGGATTGATTCTTCATACTTAGTTGTGAGTTAAAATTTGACCTAGTGTACAATGTTTAAAATAAACAAGCATTATTATTGAAATTCATTTAGGGATAAAATATTAAAAACCTTGATATTTATTCTATTTTATTCATGTCTAGAAAGTGTTTCCTTAAAATGGTGTGTTGCATTTTTTATTTTCAATGTGATATTTATTTAGTAGCCAAATGGGTTTTTCTTTTCTTCTCTAGTTATTTTATAGTTATTAGTTTTTAATTATTGATAATTTTATTTGATCCTTCTGGTATTTAATGATAGTTTTTAAAAATATGGCACTATATCCAAGCTTTCATGTTTTTATTTTAGCTTATTTTGACTAGATTTTGATGGATTTAGAGGTATTGGTGAAAAAGAGTTGTTCACTCTTATTTTAACTCTTTAATTTTTATTGATGGGTAAAAATGTGATTGGTATGCTATTTTATTTTGGTAAAAAAAACAAAAATTCTAGATCTATATGTTTCATCTTATGTTAGATGCTTTGATAGATCTGATAGGCCTATTTATGTAAATGTCACAAGTAAATTTTTTTGCGTATTATTGTTGGCACTGTTAGTGCATGATGTTAAGGTTCATATATTTGATGATTTATTGTGACTAATGTAAATTAATCAATGATGGCTAAAATATATTTCTCACACCTTTTCCCAAAGCTTGAATTCCTAAATCCACCACCTAGCTGAGGGTTGCGGTGGTGAGGGCCACTGATTAGAGGACTCATAGGATGGGTTGGGGTGGTGTGAAGATAATTTGGTGAATATTATTTTATTATGTATCTTCATTATTTTTTTGGAAATATTCATAATTTTTTTTAGTGATTAAATTATTTCTTGTAGCATGTTTAAAAATTACCTTTCTATGTACTATTTCTCAACAACTTCTTGCAATGTAAAAGAGCATACTTTGTTTTTCGTATAAACCCAAATTTGATGTAGTTGTTTCTCATAAAGTGATATTAAAAATTATTTATAAGCTTTATTATATTCATTATAACCTTTAAAACACATATCTAAATTATTATTTTATTGAGTATTAAGAGAGAAAATCAAGTTCTAATATGATCATATTCTACTATTTAAAAAGAGAAATATCATGTAACAATTTAATACTCTTCCTAAAACATGATTTGGAAGTTATTATTTTATTTTTTAATCTTATATCATCAACTTGGAATGACAAAGTTATTAAATCTAGTAAGATACAACCAAGTTAAAATGAACTTGAGATGGTTATTGAATGGATGTATGAATTTTTAGTGTGCTGGAATTTTATTCTTGATCTATGTAAATTGTTGATTTTATTATTTATATGGTTATAGTAATATTTTTCATTTATTTTATATGGATTTAACAAGTAGTTATTGGTGTTTATTATATTTCCTTTAGTGTTTTCAAGTGTCATTATGGGTTATTTATAGTATAATGTTGTTACATGAGTTTCTTGAGCATGGGTTATGCATAATAAATGGTTTTTTATTTTAAGAGGAATTGTGATAATACAACAAGAATTTTTAATTCATTAAATATAAAGTATAAAGGAATTTGTGATGGTGAAACTATGCATACTTGAATCAAGTGATTGGTATTCATGAAATTTTTAAAATGAATGGTTATATAATTAATTATTTATTTAAGACATGGTAAAGGACTTGATATTATAGCCATGCATGTTTATCCTATGAAAATTTTTGGAATTTTATATTTTAAGCTCAATTGGTTCCATACATGTAGACTTCCATGTTGTATTTCTTTAAATTGATCAAGGTAGGAGGAAATGATTAAACATGGTGCAATGATCCTTTAATTTAAGAGGTCTTGGTATAAAGACATATATAGGATAATACCATTACATATATTTTATATGTATGAAATTAAATGAGCAAGGAAATCCTTAGAACCTTATGCATTCCTATATAATGATTTAGATGTCCTTTGTCTTGCCTGATCCAATTATGGTTAATATTAGAATTTATTGGTTCTATGACTCTTTTGCATTATGAGTCTTTAATTTTAAATGTAATGTTGTATGTTTTGATTTCTTGAATATTGGAAATGGTGAATAAATTAAATTGTACATGTGTAACTCTGGTTATAGATTGTGGGTGCATTATACAAGTCCTAATTTCATATAGTGAACTATATTCATAACTCTACTTACACTTTGAATAAATTGATGCTTAAATTTTTGTTGAGGTCATTTCATCTTCATTTTTCTTGAGGTAGGTGAAGGTACATATTTTAAATTATTAACATTCATAATTTGATGCACACACATATTTGAGTCATATATCCATGTAAAATCTAAGGCATTATGTAGAAAATAAAATTTTACACAAAACCCATTTTCCAATGTTTTATTCAAAATTAAATTTATTTTGAAAACTGGAATATTTTAACCCATTACATAGATGGCCCAATCTCCTCACAATTCTATATTTAGTCCATACATCTCAAAATAATCTAAACACTTTATTTTAACTTATTTTCTATTTAATTTTTAATATTAATCTAATTATTATATAACTTTGAAATATAATTTAGATATTGACATATGGCATTCAAGTATATATATGAATGAAAAATACTTATATTTATTCCTTTGACTTAACAAGTTTCATATGCATGGCATTCAAGTATATATGTGAATGAAAAATACTTATATTGGTTCCTTTGACTTAATAAGTTTCATAGGCTGAATAGGTAAAGTGATAATGAGATCAAGATACTTATATTTTCTTGGTAATTGAGAAAATATGATTGTATTCTATAAGTGGAAATTGAAGATAAAAACTATGTAGTTAATTTGGATTTTGAACTAATTCATTGTCTACATTGGATCAGTTATGTAAAATTAGGTTAGTGTCGATTGGTTGATATTAACCTAATGGGGAGTAATAATCCTCAAATAAGTAGACAAAAGTGACTATAATATCACTTGAAACTATCATTTCTTTCTTTGTGTTTGTGATCCTAGAACTTGATGATCAAAGTAAATCCATAAATCAATCTAATTTTAGTTAGAACCTTAGGCATGCTTATGATGTTTGAAAACATAAAAACTAATGGGAAAATATAATAAGATGTGTCAAACAAATTACCCGTGTCTATTATTTAATTCTATATATGTATCCAATACTTAAAGGAGGCATGCCAAGCCACATGTAGTTCTCCAACCTAGTGTTATTGTGTAATTTTAATCACTCACTTTATGTATACATCTAATGAGGTAGATTTAATACATGGAATAATTTACGTGACTTATATTTGGAATGATTCAAACATGGAATGCAACTTCTCCTAGTGAAATGTTTTCAATTTAGGAATAAGAGGGAATATTTGGTGCATGTAAAAGTGTATAGATGTATATTATAAAAGCACCACATTTATTTTAGGTGAGACATTGACCTTTGTTATATATGGATATAAATAATTAATTTGATGATGTGTAGACCTTAAGAATGGGTTTTATTTTTATTATTTTTTTGGGATCTAGTTGGTTTTTACAAAATTAGTTTCTATCAACTGACAGTATTGACTAGATGCAGTGAAATTAACTTGTGTACATGAAGACAAATAAGAGTTTTTAGAGATATCTATGAAAGATACTTGGTAGGGCTTATAGAGATAGTGATATTGTTCTAGGTATGTAACAACATAAAAAAAAGTCAAAACATAAGATAAAATACAAGTTTGAGAGAATGCCAGGCTAGTATATTATTTGAGTATTCAAGGAACTCATGGCAAATGTGTCTCCACTTTGTTATTTCCAAGTACCAAAGACCAAATTTTAGTATCTCTAGATTATGCCTTTTATAATATTAATCAAATTATCTAAATTAAAAGAATAAAATGTAATTGAGTGTGTATACCATAGTTTATCTTTGGTATGAATCTTTAATTATGTAAGTCAATCAATATCAAAACTTGAAATCATGTGTTGTCAATGTCCATAGATTTGGAAAGTTTAATCTGAAATATTTTTTATTTTTGAATGAACAAGGGATATATTACACACTTTTTGGTTAAATACATGATAAATTTGTATATAATTAGATAAATTATGTTTATTTACTAAAAAATATGTATACTTTTAAACTCAATTAAAATTAATCAAATATAATTTGTCATACCTAATGTTTGGATAGTCACCAATGGATCCAAATACATAGAAAAAGATAGTTATATCTCCAATACAAAGAGAAAGTGGTTCCAAAAAATAATCCTATGACATAATATTATATATCTAACTAGACCTAGATGATATTTGATGATTCCTAATAATCAATGTAAATAGTTATGCAAGTTAACTAAATTAAGCTAAAGTGGAAGAGTTAGAATGATAAAGAAGGGTAAAGTTCCGTGGTCAAAAAATGGCCATATAGATAACCTAAAACAGAATATGAAAAGTTTAAGAATATTCTAGGTATACCAAATGATTCAATGTAGAGATAACATAGATAGGATACACACACATTAATTCACTAAGAAATAATAAGTATCTAACCTACTAATTATAAGTTTAGAAATACTTACCTTGCAGTGGACTTGTTGAGCCTAAAACTCCACTTGGTCATGTAGGAGAGTTATAAATGATTTCATGGTGATGTTATGGAGGTGTTCAGGTGAGTGGATGCAGTGATTTGATAGTCTAAATGACAATGAAAAAGTGTGCAATTTGCTTGTGCTAGTATGCTTGAAGGAGGCTTAGATGATCTTCATTTTTGGCATGGTTAAAGATGATTATGGATGAATATGATGATTTAAAGATGTTAAATATGATATATAAGAGATATAGTATGATTTAAGTTATTTTTTTCATGATTAGAATTCATCTGGTAGTCCATAGTTTTCATCTAGACCTTTTGGGTCTAGTGATAGATAAATCTAAGTGAACAAATTGATGATGTTAGCATTCACATGTGTGGATGAGTTAGGGGGATTTGGTCATATGGTTATGATAAAATTAGTCACAAGTTATTATGTTTAAAATTTTAGGTCATGTAATTAAGTGAAACCAAATATATATGGGTGTAAAGTTGGCTTCTCTTATAGAATTAACGAAGCTTCCATACTTAGACAGATTTGTAAAGGATCTCAAGCAAATATAAGTAAGCATATTCATGTAGTAATATTTCACATGTGTGAAAATTTTAAAAGGAGTTGATTAATGGGTTTGTTCAGTTTTGTGCCTAGTTTCTATGTGCTAAATTTTAAGTCATGCAATGAAGCACAACAAAAGATATGTAAGTGTAAAGTTGACCTCTCAGATAGTTTGACTCTATTTTCTAAGTTCAAATAGAGTAAAGCAAGTAGTTTGATGATGTTATATTTTATAGTGTGAAGGTGTCAATAATAAATGGTCATATTGGTTTGTTTAATTTTATTCCTAGTTGATATGTTCTAAATTTTAGGTTATGTGATATATTGCATCAAAATATATGCATGTGCAAAGTTGGCCTTCTAGGCATTTCTACGCATAGTTGGCTTTGTGGTAGAAAATATGAGTAGGCATATTAATGGAATTATATCTATCACATTTTAAGGTATCAATAACATCTTTGTATTTGGTTAGATTCCCCTATGAATGGTGATCTTATGGTTCAAATCTCATATCATGCATCTAAGTGCAACAAAAGTTATTGAGGTTCAAAGTTGGCTTCTTAGATAGATTGCAATGATTCCCATAGTTAATTTTACACAAGGTAAAGTTACATAAAATCTTGAGGAGATAAATGGAGTGTATTTTATCCAAGATGGTAGAAATTATAAATATGTTAAAACATGTTTGAGATTTAATGTTAAGCAAAGGTAAAGGATAAGGATCTTATAGTTCAAATTTAATCATGCAATTGAGATCGATGACATGAGTGGAATAAAAGTGCTCAACATATTCCAAGTTTAACATCATTATAGATTAGTCTCCTTATAATAAAATCTATGGTGCATGATTTATATGAGTAGTGAGGAAACAATATGTTGGTATGGTGTTTGAGGTTTAATTGTGACCATTAACATTTAAATTTTGCAAAGGGAAAAACCAATAGTCTATATTTTGGCTATAACTTTTAATCCAAGATGAATTTGATGGTGTTGTAAAAAGAAAAATTATAGAGGACTCCAATGGTGCATCTAGTGAACCTATTTAGATTGTATGATTTTTTGTATAGTCAAATATATTTTTCTCCAAATTTGACTATATGTTTGACCATGGAGTGTGAGTTACATGAGAAGGATAATTGAGCTTGTGTTGATTTTATTTTGATGTTTCATGATGAGTTAGCTATTGGAGAGTGTTGTGGACTCCATGAGGGTAATCTATATGGATTTTATGTGTGATTAATATATATTGGGTATGAAAAATTCTTAATAAATTGATTATGTGTTTATTCATAGTGTTCCTATGTATAAGGTTTATGTTTAATTTGATTTAGCATACACAAAGATGAGCATAGATGATTATAATCATTTGAAGATATTGAACGGGTCATGAAGAGTGGATCTATGCATTTGAAAGTGGTCATATGTTCTTTTTTTGCTCAATGAAGTGCTAAATTGGTGAATAGGTCTCCATGAGACCTATAAGGGATTCTAAGGCTAATTTAAAGATGTTGTTACTTAAGGGTGACCTATGGGTTCTATGGTTGACCTATGTGGATGGTATTAAACTATGTCTAGATGTAATATATGTCTTAATGGTTAAAGTATGCATATTATCCAACCAAGATGGTGATGATCATTAATGATCTATAAATAGTGAAACCAAAAGTGATGGTTTCTAGACTTGTGAGAGGTTTTAGTTAGTATAGATAACATTGGTGAAAAGGAAATAAGAGAGGGTATGTGCCTAGTAGATGAATTAATGAGAAGATAAGTTTCAAGATTTTGTGTATGACCTTTACTTCATGTTTCTAATTTCATAATGGTGCTCTTACAAGTTGAGGATGAGCAAAGAGATCCAAAGTGATCAAAAAGAATGTTTTGGATGTCTTGTGAATTAGCAAAAGATAGATGTTTCTGTGTGAGCTTGGTAGTTGATTTTAGATTAGAGTGTGGATTATGTGTATGAACATTTGGTAATGTTACTTATGCGATGACAAATTTTTTACTAAGGATTTAATAGTGATCTAAAAGGTGGCTTTGGATGCATTGAGTATGCAGATTTGAAGAGAGATGATATACTTTGTATCTCCATTAGATTGGCAAGAAATCAATGTTTAGGAGATGTTATATTTATAGGTGTTGTTGTGGCTTCTCAAAATCTATGGGGTTATAGCCTCCTTGTATGATGAAACTCGACAAAATTTTAGTTAATATGGTTACTCAGCTAGATAGGTGTTGTATCACTTTGTGGGATTGTAGTCTCACTAAATAAGGGATAGTAGTTCCCTGATCCATTATAGTTGGTCTAAATTAGTTATTATTATTATTATTATTATTATTATTATTATTATTATTATTATTATTATTATTATTATTATTATTATAATAGGATAGTATTTTAATTATAGGTTATTGTGGGTTTTCTCCCTAAAGAGGTTTTATCACATATACCATGTGTTATGTGTTTGATCTTGCATTATTTCTTATGTTCATTGCTATGAATGATGTGTATTCTTAATGAATGCTTGGGATAATTGATTAAGAGTTTGTAAAGATTGAAATTTAAGTTGGATTATCTAAGATCATTGATTCATCCTCCCTCTTAGTGATTTTACCTCTAATAATTGGTATCAAATTAGGTTATTTGGAGGAAGCATAACAACTTGAAAGAGATCCTACGTGGTACAAAGATGGCTAAATAGTTGAGGAAAGAAAATCTTGAGTTGAAATAAATGTTCAAAAGTTTTTACGAATATATTATTAATATTGAAGATAAATCATGTAAATCAAAATATGACATAATTAAAGAAGCTAAGAGGGATAAGGAAACTATCCAAGTTCTTAGAATTCAAATAGAGCCTGTATATTTAAGCATGAGAGATAAAGAAGTTGAATATGTTAAATTGAAGACTAAAATTATTTCCATAAAATATGAGTATAAAAATGTCATAATCAAGATAGACAATTTGTACAAGATAGAAACAAATCATGAGAAACCTAAGTATGTCAAGGAGAATGCAGGCTTTGAAATCAATGCAAAAATGTCTATTAGACAACCAAATGCTTCAAGGTATGTTAGTTTATTCCATGGCCATTGTTATACATGTAATAATTATGGTCATAAAGCTAAGGAATATATAAGGAAGTTATCTAATTATGGACATTCGTATAACTATGATAAAATTATTTTTTTTCCAAAGATTGATCACAATTTAAATCTATCAAAAGGTATGAATGATGTTATTTGTTTCAATTATCATCAGAGTGGTCATATGGCAAATTTTTGCCCAAGTGGAGTCAAAAGGTCCTCAAGTAATCTCAAAGGAATTAAATATTATATTACTCATATGAAAGGTCATTATTACTTATGGAGACTAAACATTATCATTCTTAATCATACTAGTCAAAAGGTTGATAAGAAAGTTGCTCTAGATGAAAGTGTTATAGATCAATTTAAGCTTAAAAGTAAAGAAAGTAAAATGACTATAGAGAAAAAGTTTGTTAATAAAATAGATGATAAATATTCTAAGATCGATCATTCTGAGTCCAAAAATGGTTTATTTTCCATGACAAACATGAAGGAAAGACAAGAGTTTCTATTGACTACATTAGTTAACAAGTCTAAAGAAAAGAATGAAAAGACCAAGCTCAAGGAGAAGACCAAGGTATTGGTTGAGGCTAGTTATGAGGTGTGTATGGATCCAAGTGAACATTATATTACTTATAATAAATTTTCATTTAAATAACATCAATTGTATATGCCTATTAATGAGGTTCCAAACTGCAAGGTGGATTCTTCAAATGAAAAGGTATGTCATGGATCTATGTTATCTCCATGTATTGTTAATCCAATCCTAAAAGAAAATGAGAATGTTATAGTGGATGATAATGTTGTTTCTCCTAACTCTAATATTAAAAATAATAACTATAAGTATAATATGACTAAAGAGGAGAAGGATTATGAGGAGTTGTGGGCAACTCTTGATTTCACATTGTTTTAGGACACTATGAGTTAGGGTGTCTCTATCTAGGCTTCAAGGAGACACTTGAAAAGAAAGATAAATCATGGTGGATTATAGTTGAGATTTGGATAATTTTTTAGGACAATAATATCATTTAAATATATGTTTGGCTAAGGGGAAGAAATGAGTATTATAAATCTATGCTAAGGTGTTATGATGGAATGAAGTTATGTGTGTAAGGTTTACATGTTGTGTATGGATATATCCAAGTGTCATTACGAGATATAAAGGTGTATTAATGGAATATAATGGTGTGATGACTTTATTTATGTGTGTTCTCAGTTATTTCAAGCTTTGAATATATTTTGTGTGCAATTAGAGAATTTTTGTTTGTTCTTAGGTTTCCTAGCTTGTGTTTAAGGGTATGTAGATAAAAAAACATGGGTTATAGGATGTATGGGTTACCAAAATTATGGAGGCTAAAATATTTATCCATAAGTATGTGACTATTTTATTTATGTGTGAAATAATTTTAATAGGTGGGCATTGACCAGAAGGAGGTTTGTTGACCTTATTTGCTTTGAGATTTTAGAGTTTTGAGATATGCTATAAAAGTGGTTTTCCTTATAAATTAGGTATAAATATTATTAATATTTTTAATGGTTCAATTTTATTTTCAAATAAATCTTTAGAAATATTCGAAGGTTTGTGGTTTTTAAATTATTCATGATTTTGTCAAGATGGAGGCCTAATTAGCTAGTAGATTTGTGAAGGAAGTATGCATATAAGGATTATATAAGTGATGAAAATTGGTGTGCCTAATGGTTTATACAAAAGTGTTCAATAGATTACTTTTTAGGTCTTGAATGTATGGCTATTGAAAGTTATGGGCTATGCAAGTTCTAGGTAGGACTACGAGTCTAGACATGCCTAGTGTGAAGATTTGATGTTTTTGCTCCATTTTTTCAGAAAATAAAGGTATGAGTCTTTCAAGGTGATTTATAAAGTTGGTTTAGATCATGTTTAGTATTTTTTTAGTCGTATGAAGTTTTTTTGATGATCCTTGAGGTGACTTGAGAGAAGAAGGCTAGTAAGCCTATGTGGTGATTCTTCATGGTGTATGGAGATCTGAAGATGCTCAAGAGGTGAAAATGGATCAAAGATATTAGGTGGAGTCCATATTATATGTTTTATGGTGATTTACATCATATTTTAGTGTTTTGTGTTATCTTTTATCATTTTTTGCAGTGCTTAGTTAAAGAGTGTTGGCATGTAGTAAGAAGATGTTGTCAAGGCAAGAAGAGGTAGGCTCAAGGTAAGGGGGATCTATAATATATTTATAAGATGTTATTATCATATTTGTAGTATTTTTTGGTCCTCAATATTATTTTTTCCCCACTTTATCTTTGTGTCAAAGGGGGAGAAAGTTCCTATCATGAGAGTGCTTGAAGAGAGAGAAGGAAAGTGAGTTGTATATAGTTTTATGATGGGTGTTAACATCAATAACAAAGGGGGAGATATTTGGAAAGTTTTAAATGATGTCATATAGGTGTCCAAATTATTTTATGAAGTTATTTTATAGTCTAATGATAATGAAAAAGTGTGAAATGTGCTTGTCCTAGTATGCTTGAAGGAGGCTTGGTTGATCTTTAATTTTGCCATGGTTAGAGATGATTAAAGATGAATATGATGATTTAAGTATGTGAAATACATCCCAAAAGAGGTATTATATATTTTTAGTGATTGTGTTTATTATTTTAACTCATATGGTAGTCCATATGTTTCATCTATACCTTTTGGGTCTACTGATAGAGAAATTTAAGTGAGCATATTGATGATGCTTGCTGGAAATATTGTCATTGATGTCAAAGGTTTAGAATTATTGGTGATAAAGGCCCCATTGCATTTAATGTTGTTTATAATAAATATATCTTGGATAATATGAGTTAATATTTATTTAATATTAATGAATATATTTTTGGTTGCATATGAGACAAAAGAAGGGCCCATGGAGAAGTCAAAGAGCCATGGGGTAAAGACAAAAGAAGGATGGGATGCATTTTCCCATGAAGAGTCATCTTGGGGAATACCAAGAGTCACCAAGTGAAGACAAAAGAGTAAGGGCACAATTTCTCATGAAGGGACACTTTGAGTAATACAAAGAGTCACCAAAGATAAGGACAAAAGTGGGAAGGATGTTTTTGGTCATGAAGGGTCACCACATGACTTTTCAAAGTCTTGGATATGAAAGCTCATCCAAGATTGGCACCATTTTCCATGAGGATTGAAGGGTCACAAAGGGGGAAGGCCAAAGGTCATTTGGAAATCTATAAATAAAGGCTTGAGTAGCCATTTATATATATGGAAGAGAGAGGTTGATTTGATATTGTAATATCTAGCTTAGAAGAACAATTGTGAGAGATGAATATGATTTGTATTTATTATATCTAGCTTAGAAGAGTAAAGGTGACAGAGAGAGGAAGGGAATGTTGTATTGATCTATCATTTGTTGAGATAGCAACATTGAGAGATAGGTGTGTGGTATACAGAAAGGGGTTGGTGTTCCTATGGGTTGGTGCTCACGAATTGTTGCTGGGTTGGTGTTTAGCAAAGGGGTTAATGCTTTGTGGGTTAGTGCTCATGAATAGTAGCTAGGTTGGTGCTCAGTGAAGGGGTTTGAATCTCTTGTGGGTTGGTGATAATGAATTATAGTTGAGGTTGGTACTCGGCAAAGGGGTATGATGCTCATGTGGGTTTGTTGTCATGAATATACTTGAGAATGTTCTTCATGTTTTTTCCCACATTTGGTTTCCACATTATATCTGGTGTCTCTCTCTCTATCTTGTGTGATGTTTATTGTTTGAGTTTTATTGCATATCTTAAATGTTTGATTAAGTGGAATTTGATAAAGGGAAAGTTTTATAAGATATATAATATATTGATTCACCCCCCTTCTTAGTATATTCCATGCTTAACAATTGGTATCAGAGCAGGTTCCTTTTTGAAAATTTTTACATCTTGAAGGTAGGTCGGGAAAGCACGATGGCTGGGTCATAGGAAGGATTTTATACAAATAAGGCACCTTTGTTTGATGGGATGAATTATGCTTTTTGGAGCATGAGAATGCAGGTTTATTTGATGGTCCTTGGATTCGGCATATTGAAATCAGTGGTGGAGGAATATGAAGAGCCAGACATCTAAAATTACTCTAGCAGAAAAGAAGGCAAGTGAATGTAATGCTAAAGCTTTAAATGCTATTTTAATTGGTTTGTGTGAATCTAAATTTGTTAAAGTTATGCAATGTAAATCTGCTCATGAAACTTGGGTAAAACTTGAGAATATTTACAAAGGTGATGGAAAGGTTCAACAAGCTAAGTTGTAGACTTTTAGAAGGCAGTTTGAATGTTTGAAAATGGAATAAGAAGAAGATATAACAAGTTATCTTTTGCAAGTTAATCAAGTCATAAATCAGATTCAAGGTCTTAGAGAAATGTTGGATGAGTCAATGGTGGTGCAAAATTTTTTGAGATCTCTACCAATGAGATATGATGCAAAGGTTTCTGCAATTGAGGAGATGAAGAATTTAGCCAAGCTAAACATGGATGAGCTTCATCGTATTCTCACAGCATATGAGATGTGGACAGAACAAGATAAACCCTCAAAGAGAGAATCAACCTTCAAGACATCAACGAAAGAGAAAGCTAAGATTCAAGAATCAAGTGATAGTTCTAGTGATGATGAAGATGACAATGGAACACTTTTCATTCGCAAGTTGAAAAGAGGAATAGGTAAATATCAAGGAAAATTACCTTTTAAATGTTTTAATTGTGGAAATATTAGACATTTTTTAGCTAAATTCCCATATAAAGTTAAATATGATGAAGAAGAAAAGCCTACATATAATAAGAATTTCAAAGGCAAATCTAAGAAGGGATTCGAGAAGAAGAGCCTGCATTCTAAAGATCTTAGCTCAGGGGAAGATAGTGGAGTCAGCAATTTAGAAGAAGAAGAGATTCTATTCATGGAAATACGTGAAGGTGATCAAGAAGTAGAAGAGGAGGAAGCTAAAGTGAATATGGAAGGAGAGCTCATTTGTACGTTAGAAGAGTTAGAAGCTATTCAGAAGAAGAATCAAAGATTAAAGTGCCAGATTGAGAAAAATGAACAAGAGTCAAAGGAAATGATTGAAGATCTACAAGCACACTTTGAGGAAGCCAAGAAGAATGAAGAAGACCTCACAACATAGTTAGAAATAGCAAGAAAAGAATGCCAAATGTATGTTATTGAAATTGCCTCTTTAAAAGAAGATATTAAGAAAGCAGTCAGTGATAAAGTAGTCAGTGATTCAAAATTTGAAGATAGCACTAACATGCTGAATAAGATATTGTAAAGTCAAAAAACATATTCAAATAAGACAGGGATCAGTTTTGAAAAGAAAAAGAGTTATGTTGAAGCTCTTACACAAGAGGAAACAAAAAGGGGAAAATTGAAGAATACAAAGAACATTCCAAATAGAGAAGGCTAGCAGGAACAAAGCTACAAAAGGAAATTAGGTTAGAGATATAAAGACAAGTCTTATTTTTATGGCTATTGATTTTATTGTAATGGATATGGTCACAAGAAATTAGAATGTAGATAAAGAGCTAACAATTTCAAAAATAAGGAGAAGAAAAGTCAAGTAGAGTCAAGCAAAAGCCAGAACTCTTTTGCTCCTCTATCAAGCTTTGATGAAGAGACCATAGTATGCTACAAGTGCAACAACTTTGAACACATAGATCGGTATTGTAGAAGCATGTTCGAGTTAGTCAAGAAGGATCAAAGTTTTAAAGCTCCATTCATCAGGAAGGATCAGAGTTTCAAAGCTCCATTCATCAGGGAGAAGGTTCAGACATGTTCATGGTAGAAGAAACAACCTAAAGATTCTATGATGGTTTAGATAGCTCTACATGTAAGAGGTAAAGATCAGCCATGGTTAATTGATAGTGGATGTTTAAGGAATATGATAGGAGATTAAAGTAAATTCATATCTCTAAAGAAGATCAATGGTGATACAGTGAGATTTGGAGATAAAACCACTGCCAAGATAGCCAGAAAAGGTACTTTGAGTTTGGATTATGGTAGAACTAAGACTAAGAATGTTTTGTATGTAAAAGGTCTTAAGCACAATCTGTTAGGTGTTATTCAAATATGTGATCAAGGATACACATTAAGGTCTCATGCTAAAGGTTGTGAGATTAGAAGAAAATATTCAAATGATTTGATTGCAGATGCTCAAAGGATAGGGAATAATGTATATGTTTTGTCAGATATCTTCTTAAAGGCACGATCAAAGGATACATTCAAAGATCGACGAGAGGATTTGGGAGTAATTTCTATTACTTCCTACCATTGATGTTTATCATCAAGTGAGGGGGAGCTAAGTGTTAGCTCTAGGTAGGCCCTTTGCCATTGATGTCAAAGGGGGAGAATAATAGGTACAAATACAGGTGCAAAAAATTGGTACAAGGAACAAGTATAGGTTACTACAGTAAGGGGGAGTTATTGTATGTTTTTAGATGATGGTATGTGTAGGTGACAGGATGTGGTAGTTTCAGGATTGAGGTTGCCATCAATGACAAAGGGGGAGATTATTGAAATAATTGTCATTGATGTCAAAGGTTTAGCATTATTGGTGATAAAGGCCCCATTGCATTTAATGTTGTTTGTAATAAATATATCTTGGCTAATATGAGTTAATATTTATTTAATATTATGAATATATTTTTGGTTGTATATGAGACAAAAGAAGGGCCCATGGAGAAGTCGAAAAGCCACGGGGTAAAGACAAAAGAAGGATGGGATGAATTTTTCCATGAAGAGTCATCTTGGGGAATACCAAGAGTCACCAAGTGAAGACAAAATAGTAAGGTCACAATTTCTCATGAAGGGAAACTTTGAGGAATACAAAGAGTCACCAAAGATAAGGACAAAAGTGGGAAGGATGTTTTTGGTCATGAAGGGTCACCACATGACTTTTCAAAGGCTTGGATATGAAGGGTCATCCAAGATTGGCACCATTTTCCATGAGGATTGAAGGGTCACAAAGGGGGAAGGCCAAATGTCATTTGGAAAGCTATAAATAAAGGCTTGAGTAGCCATTTGTATATATGTAAGAGAGATGTTGATTTGATATTGTAATATCTAACTTAAAAGAGCAATTGTGAGAGATGAATATGATTTGTATTTATTATATCTAGCTTAGAAGAGCAAAGGTGAGAGAGAGAGAGGAAGGAGATGTTGTATTGATCTATCATTTGTTGTAATAGCAACATTGAGAGATAGGTGTGTGGTATACACAAAGGGGTTGCTGCTCCTGTGGGTTGGTGCTCATGAATTGTTGTTGGGTTGGTGCTCGGTAAAGGGGTTAATGCTCCTGTAGGTTAGTGCTCATGAATAGTAGCTAGGTTGGTGCTCAGCAAAGGGGTTTGAAGCTCTTATGGGTTGGTGCTCATGAATTATAGCTAAGGTTGGTACTTGGAAAAGGGGTATGGTGCTCTTGTGGGTTTGTTCTCATGAATATACTTGAGATTGTTCTCTGTGGTTTTTCCCACATTGGGTTTCCACGTTATATCTGGTGTCTCTCTATCTTGTCTAATGTTTATTGTTTGAGTTTTATTGCATATCTTGAATGTTTGATTAAGTGGAATTTGATAAAGGGAAAGTTTTATAAGGTATATAATATACTGATTCACCCCCTCTCTCAGTATATTCTATGCTTAGCAATGCTAGAATTTGATGTGTGGATGAGTCAGGGGGAGTTGGTCATATGGTTGTGATAGAATTAATCAAAAATTTATATGGTTCAATTTTCATCTCATTTTATGAATTTCAACCAAATATATGTGGGTTAAAAGTTGGATTCTTAGATAGAATTCACTAAACTTTTATACTTAGCTAAATTTGCAAAGGAACTCAAGCAAAGTTGAGTAAACATATTGATGTAGTAATACTTTGCATGTGTGTTAGTTTCAAAAGGAGTTGATCATATATGTTTGTTAATTATCATGCCTAGTTTCTATGTGATAAATTTTAGGACATTTTACAAATTAAAAAAAAAGATATGCAAGTGCAGAGTTGACCTCCCAAACAATTTGACTATATTTTGTAAGTTTAAATAAAGCTAAGAAAGTAGTTTGATGATGTTATAATTAAAACATGTGAATGATTTAAGAGGAAATGTTCATATGAATTTGTTAAATTTTGTTCCTAATTGTTATTTTCTAAATTTTAGGTCATGTAATGAAGTGCATCAAAAGATATGCATGTGGGAAGTTGGCCTTCCAAGTATTTATAAGCATAGTTAGCTCTATGGTAGAAAATCTAAGTGGACATATTAATAGATTTATGTCTATCACATATGAATGTTTCAATATAATATTGATATATGGTTAGATTATACTATAAAATATGATCTTATAATTCAAATCTTAGATCATATATCTAAGCACAACAAAAGTTATTAAGGTTCAAAGTTGGCTTCTCAAACAGATTGTAATGGTTCCCATAGTTACTTTTGCACAAGGTAAAGTTAGATAAACTCCCTAGGAGATTGATGGAGCAAATTTTATCTAATATTTTAGGAAGTAATGATATGGTGAGAAGTTCTATAGGTTTAACACTAAACAAAGGTAAAAGATAAAGATCTTATGGTTCACATTTAATCATGCGATTGAGGTAAATAGCATAAGTGGAGTCAAAGTGGTCAACCTATTTGAAGTTTAACATCATTAAATATGAAGATCCTTAAACTAATATAAATGGTGCATGATTGATCTAAGCATAGAGGACATGACATTATGTAAAGGTGTTCGAGGTTTAACTATGATAGTTGGCATTTGAATTTTGCAAAGAGAAAAACTGGTGGTCTACATTTTGTCTATAACTTTTGATCTAGGACAAATTTGATGGTGTTGTAAAATTAAAATTGTAGAGGACCCATGGTGCATATAGTAAACCTAGTTAGATGGTATGATTGTTTGTACAAACAAATATATTGTTCTCTAAAGTTTACTATGTGTTTGACCATGGATTGTAATTGACCTGAGAAGGATAATTGAGCTTGTGTTGGTGTTCTTTTGATGTTTCATGACGACTTAGCTATTAAAGAGTGTTTACAAATCCATGAGGATCATTTGTATGGATTTTTGATGTGTTATAAGTCTATATTGAATATGAATAATTTCTAAAAATTTGACTATGTTTGTTCATAGTGTTCATGAGTATAATGTGTATGTTTGAGTTGATTGAGCATACACAGAGGTGACCAGTAATGACTATAATCATTTGAGGACATTGAAAGGGTGATGAGGAGTGGACTTATGTATTTGAAAGTGGTCTTGTGTTATTTTTTATGTTGGTGGTGACCTATAAGGGCTTTTAAGGCCTAATTGAAAGATGTTACTGCTTAAAGGTGACCCATGGGTGCAATGGCCAACCTATGTAGATGTTATTGAGATTTGTCTTGATGTGATAGATGACTTAAGGGTTAAGGTAAACTTATTAGTTGACCAAGATGGTGATGACCATGAATTATATATAAATAGTGAAACCAAATGTGATAGTTTCTAGACTTTTGAGAGGCTTTGGTGAGTATAGATAGCATTGGTGTGAAGGAAAGAAGAGAGGGTGTGTTCCTAGTGGATGGATTAATAAGCAGAGCACTTGGAAAACTATGTGTATGAATTTTAGGGCATGTTTTTGATTTTATAATGGTGATATTATAGGTTGAGGATGAGAAAATAGGTCTAGAGTGATCCAAAATGGTGTCTTGGATGTCTTGTGAGTGAGTGAAGGATAAATGGTGTATGTGTGAGCTTGATGGATGATTTGGGAGACAAATCAAAGTGTGGACTATGTGTATGACCATTTAATTAAGTTATTGATGTGATAATAAAGTTTTTGTTAAGGAGTGAAGAGTGATCCAAAAGGTGGATTTGGATGCATTGAGTGTGAAGAGTTGAAGAGAGATGATATCCTTGTATCTCCATCAGATTGGTAGGATATCAATGTTTAATAGATGTATTCATATGTGTTGTTTTGGATACTCAACATCTAGTTGGTTCTAACCACTTTGCAAGGTGAAACTTGTTAATAGTCTAGTTATTATGGTTTCTCATCAAGACAAGTATTATATCATCTTTCAAGATTGTAGTCTCACTAAATAAGGGATAATAGTTCATCGATTAGTTGTAGTTGGTCTAAATTATTTATTATTATTATTATTATAGGATAGTATTTCAGTTACAGGTTCTAGTGGGTTTTCTCCCATAAGATATTTTCCCACATATGTAATGTGTTATGCACTTGATCTTGCATTATTTATCTTATTCATTGCTATGAATGATGTGTATTCTTCATTAATACTTGTGATAATTGATTATTAATTTCCAAGGATTAAAAATGAATTTGGATTATCTAGGCTCACTAATTAACCCCCCCCCTCTAAGTGATTATAACTCCAACAAGTCAATGGTGCTTTGAAAGATGTTTTTTTGGTTGTGAAGACCTAAAATGGTTGGTAGAATACATATGAATACTCATAATGAATTCTGATGAGGCTACTAATTTCTCTATTTTCTAGACTCATCCATACATGGTATATATCTTTTTCTCTGAAAATCCCCATAACCATCCATGAATCATACAAATGAATGAATGAATTTATGATTTTGTGTGTGCATATATATATATATATATATATATATATATATATATATATATATATATATATATATATGTTATGAATTATTGATGCTTTTTCCTTGATTAGATTATACTTGTGCAACTTTATTTAACAGGCATTTAAATGATAATGTAAGGCTATAGGATCTTGTTTAGGCACAACACTTATAGGATACCCACAACAATTATTGGATCCACCTATAGATTTTTCATAACAACTATAGGCTCCATATACAAGTTTCTCTTAGCCACTATAGGTTTCCCATAGCAATTGTAGGCTCCACCTACTGGGTACCCATAGCCACTACAAGTTGTCCATGAAAACTATATGCTTCACCTATAGGTTACTCCTAGCCACTACATAGTTACCATAGAAACTTTAAGCTTCACCTACAAGTTTCCTACAATAATTATAGGTTTCACCTATAGGTTTCCCATAGACACTATACAAAATAGAGCTATTTTTATGATTAGATATTAAAGACACATCCAGTTGTCTTGGGTATGGAATGGATGATTGGAAAGGACCATAGCTATTGTATGGACTCCCTACATATAATTAAATTTTTATGTGCTACCAAAGATGAGAAAGACAAGGACAATGGGAAGAAGAGAAAAATAAGTAAACCAACAAATTAGTATACCTTGTCCTTAACCTAGTCAAGCCTAAAATAAATAACTTCAGTTACTAACCACTTGAAGGTTGACTAGGGTAGTTTCTAAAGTATTTGCATTATTCCTAGTTTGGTGTCATTGGTTAGAATTTATTAAACTACCTTTTGTATTTCATAGTGGAACCTAGATAAGATAAAGAGTGAGTGAAATTGAAATTAAGATTGGATAGTTAATATAACAATAGAATTCGTTCCATTGTAATATTCTATAGCAATATTTAATTACTAAATATTTTTGTAATGAGAAAGTTTATTCTATAAGAAGATTTTGAAAATCTCTCAAAAAAGGATTAGAACTCAGTTTTGAATGAGGAAGGGCCCTGTCATAAGGAGTTGTATTGAATATCTTGACCCTCCTTAGTTAAGAATGTGTAATTATATTTCATTATTAATCTAATTATATAACATATGATACATGTGTGATTTATAAGTGTGAAGTATTTCTATATTTATGTCATAATAGGTTCATACTATAACAATGTGGTGAATTCAACATAGGTTCATTATACTACAACTAGTAAAGCAAGCTATTTAATGAATCAATAATTCATATATAGTGTTGACATCCTTGAAAATCATACACACCGTAGGTTGATAATTAGTGTTAATCAAAGTCAAAGATCTGGTATTCACTAGGTAATTAGTCTTCAAAATAGCTTCTCCAATTATATATCTAATAATTCCACCAAATGATTAGGAGGATAAGTAGGCTACCAAATAGGTGGATAGGGATAAAAAAGAGAGTAGGGGTGATATTCATGGCAGTAAGGATTCTCATAGGGATGATCTAGGATCTTGTGTTGCTAATAGGGGAAAATGCAGGGTTGATAGGGATCATAGTGAGGCTAGTATGGGTCATAGTAAGGTTGATAATAAACTAGAGGACATACATCTCCTCTGTATCTAGCCATTATACATCATGAAACATTGAAAGTAAAATTCAAATATTTTATTCATATAAAATATGAAAATTGGTAACTTGAGTGTGACTTGTGACATCCATCCCATAGGTCCCTCCTGCTTGCTTTCATGACCCTTCTAGGCACCTTTTCGCTAATTCATATTCATTTATAAGATTTTAAGACATCATTCCAGCTATGATAGGACCCTTTTTCCATTTTTATTCCATCCCCCTAGGTCTTATACCCTCTGTAAAATAGCACCCATCTTTTACTATAACACTGGACCCTAGGGTGTCCACTTTCCAGTGCTCTTGTCCAATCATATTTTAAGCCTAGATTACCATTTTTCCTTAATTCCTCTTCTTCATTGTGTCAGCTTAGTATGGATGCATTTAACCCATGACCAAAAAATACCTATAAAATCCCATTTTAAGTTCATTTGGGTTGGCAAATATCATAAAGCAAGCAAGACTACTCAATCATATTTCCTTATTCTTTGCATATAGCCATCCAATACTATTTCAAGATTATTAAGTTCCTTACACCAATCCCTAGTCACCTCAAAAATACTTAGTTTACAATTTTTAATCTTCATACACACTATTGGAAAAATCACATCAGGTGGGAGAACTACATATGGCTTGATCCCTCTTCAGAATATTGGTATGTAGGTAACATACCCACATAAGGGGTGTGGATACATGTTCATGAATATTACACACACTAACCCCCCTTTTTATCAAATTTGGTCAAATTACAAGTATTATAGGGTTTAGATATAAATTATGCTCTATAGGGAGTTCCATGTATATTTGGTAGTGAAAACTTCACAACCAAGGTCACACAAACACAGTGAATAAAACCCAATAAACATAGATCTTCAAGACAATAGAAATAAAGGTGGAGTATAACGTCAAACACCAGGGTGTCTTATATTTATTTCTCCTATCCTTTCACTAAATTAAGTCTATATCTTAATTTGTGATAGTGTATTAGTCTTGCATAGTGAATTCTAGCCTCTATCTCAGTCATATTAGTTAGTTTCCAGCTAAGTCTTATTTTCTTACCCTTATTATTATTTTTAGAAAATTTATAGTTGTAATCAAATTATAAAAAAAAATTAATTATTTCATATTTATTTACTAATTTTACTACTAAGACCCTTTAACTAAAATAAGAATAATACACCAATATTTCAAAAAATGTTAAATCATTTAGTGAACCTGACATACTTTATTTATGCATAAAAACCCTAGAAAATCTTTAGTAAATTTACTACTAATTTTTCCTATATTATTTTTTTACCTACATAATAAAATTACAAATCAGCATTAAATTTTAAAATTTCATAGTAATTTTAAAATAAATCCCTTTCAACCCCTAGTTTCCCATACTAAGTCCTAGTATTTTTCCAATATTTTTCTTATAATTTTTTGAATTTTTACATGGATATTTAAATAAAAAATTCAATTGTAATTTCAAACAAAAACTTATTTTTCTCAAAACCCTAGTTTCACATACTAGGTCCTATTCAATAAAGCATTTTCAAATAATTTTTTGAATTTTTAATTACATATTTAAATAAAAAATCCACTTTAAATTTCAAAATTCAATAGTATTTTTCAAAACCCTAGTTACATGTACTAGGTATATTTAAATCACAAATTTTCCAATAAATTTTTGATTTTTTACTTGAATATTAAACACAAAAATTCACTTTAAATTTCAAAATTCAATAGTAATTTTGAAAACTAATTATTTTTCAAAACCTTAGTTTGATATACTAGGTCCCATTGATTCTTGAGGTATCACTTTATATTTTTGTGAGCTCTATATCATTTTTATGCATATTCTAATTCGTTTTCTAGATTATATCCATTTAATATTTTCTATTATTATCCAAGTTTTTTTTCCTTATGCCACCTAAGTTATTTTCATCTCTTCCTTTGAGATGAAGTGCAAGACTTAGTGGAAATCCTCTTGAATTGACCTAGATTCCTTCAACTTGACCATATACCATGGATAAATAACTAGCTTAGACTCCTGCTATATATGCTACACATCCAAATTACGTCAATTTTAAAGAGGATAATTTCTTGATGAGCAATATGAGAATAATAATGATGATACAAACACTGGTGTTCATGATCTACCACATCATACTCTTGATCAACTTCTACCAATTATTAATAATGAAGTCCTCAATAAAGATTTGATTCTACAAAGTTTTCAAGAAAGACTCAGGGACCAGTCCTGAGATCTTACTCTTATTTTATAATCTATCCTAGAAATCAAAAAGGCTAAACAAGTTGAGTCTTCCATTCCTTTAGAGAAACCAATTTTAAATGAAACTATGGGGGAAACTCTGTCTCAACAATCCCATATAGTAGCCCAATCTACCTCTATGCCACCAATTATAGATAGTACATATTTGTCTCTTAATGTTGTAGCCCTTATGTAAGATATAAGATCTCTTTAATCTAAGGTGTTAGATCTTGATCAAGGTGCCTCTAGACCTATGCAAGCTTTGGATTATTTTACTCTATTGTATACACTAATGGCATGTCACATTGCTTCTACACCCTTATCACAAGGTTTTATTCAACCTATGCTTACTCTATATGATGGCAAGGGTGATCTAGTGACATATTTGAGAACCTTTAACATAGCATGCTTGGCATATGTACCAAATGATTAGTTACTTACCAAGTCATTTCCATAGATCCTAAAGAATTATACTTTATAATTGTTTTATAGTCTACGAAATTAGTGAATTAATGCATTCAATCCTTTAGCCAACATGTTATTAGCTCAATTCAACATTAAAATTGGTGATATGGTTTCATATATCTAAGTTGCACAATAAAAAAAGGTCAAATGAGCATCTCATAGATTATGTTCTTTGTTATAAGATTATTTTGGCTAAGATGACTAGCCCCATGTCTAATCAAGAGTTACAAGATCTCTTCAAATAGATTATTCTACCAAGCTTGCATGAATCAATTATGTTTATAAGATTCTCTTCCGTCATTGAATTATGTCACATACTGAAAGAAAGAGAAGTTAAGTTAATCTCAATAGGCAAAATCAAGTACCTAAGAATCTAAGAAACAATATACAAGAGTATAAAAAGTCCCATACAAAGTCAAGGTCAATGATAAAATGAGTCAGAATCAACCTATAGTTAAGGTGGCTTTAGAGCCCCTTTACTGATTGATTCTATCAGTACCTCCTCCATGAACCTTCGCCAATATTCTAGTTTCTCTAGTTAGAGTTTCACAATAGTTATTGGAATGTAACATCATATCTCTCCCTCCTATTCAAGAAGGGGATCCAACAAATAATCTTCCACATGGATATGATCAATATGTATTTTGTGAAATTCATATGGCATGAGGCCATACAACAAATATATGCATTAGTTTGAGACACAAGATATAGGATTTGATATATGGAAATCATATTGATCTTAGAAATTAAGTTGAGCCTCCTCGAGAAAATCAAATATAGGATTAATATTTGAAAATATTCTTAGATCCCTTTTTATAACATTATAAACAAGAGACAGGGGACACATCATGGGTTCACCATTCATATCATGCACATCTACCACTAGATACATATAGGGCACCTTCAATTGAGACACATCTTTTGAGTAACATGATTGGTGTATAAAATTATAGAGTTTTAGCTAGACCTTCCTTCTCCTTCTCAGAATAGGATATCATCAAGGATGATTCATATTATCATTCACTTTTTATCATAGCTTACATTCATAATCATCTTATTCATAGTTTCCTCATAAAAAATTAATCCAATATAAACATTTGCACTATGACATTATTATAGCATTTGGGATATTTAAAGCTAGATATTACCCAAATGAACCTAATTATTAGTAGATTTAATGGGAACATACAAAGTTCATTGGGTGAGATTGTACTTCCTCTATAGGTTAGTCTAACACATATGGCCACACCATTTACAATATTTCCTAGTGCAGGAGTGTTTGATATGTTACTTGGTTAACCATGGATTCAAAAACTTTGAGTAGTACCTTCTATAATTAATAGATGCATGAAATTCATTCACACTAATTAGGTTTTTATAATTGGTGGAGTTTTATATGAGTTACAACTCCCCACTTCAAAGCCATCTACTATTTCATAGTCATCAATTTTAGTTTTGCCACCAGTTCCAATTTTGACAATAATTATAGTTCCTCCTCCAATTCTTATTCAGACACAATTAAGGCATATGTCACTAGCATAGATATCTCATACACCTCCATAGATTTAGGATTGTAGATAGCTTTTAGATATAGTGTTCACACCCAAGGTAGTATCATTGAGATCACATGCCTCTACAAATAGATCATATGCTTAGAGAGCTTCTCTTACCACTAGATGTGTCCCTAACATACTTATAGATGCATCCACTTCTTAGAGTTATAGATGGACCCCCCACTTCATTTCTACTTTAGACATTTTAGAGAATTTACAACATACATAGCTTTTAGAGCCATAGTCTCAGCCCTTCCATCATGTTTCATGATCATTCACGATTCCTCCCTTTGATACAAGACATCATGATAAGGAGTCTTGCGTGAGGCTCATATGTTAGTATCATTTATTCTTAGTATTAATTGTACATAGCTTCATTTTAAATTCTTTTACATATTCTTTTTGTGATTGATTGTACATATCTAAGATCTCAAAAATACAAAAACATTCAAAAATTTTGAAATAAAAAAATAATACAACATTTCAAAATATAAAAATAATACAACATATCACAAACACAAAAAATTCAAATATATAAAAACTCCAAAAACATTAAAATAACTCAAAAACACCAAAAATATTTTGATTGTATGCATTATCCATGCTTTATATTTCTACTACTTCCTTGGACTTACATTTGTTATTTTATGCTATCGTTTGTCAATTTATCTACATTACCATGCTTCACTTGATCTCTTCTGAGTGTGTGCAGTGACATCCATATTTTTGATCACTTCACTCTACCCATTGAGGGGGAATCATACTTCTACATTCTAGACATACATCAATATATTTACCCACTAGGGGCATCTTCTACATGACTAGACCATCCAGGTTGTCATTCCTACATCACACACTTTGCTTATTATGTTGGTGTATATTATTTAGTATATTAAATAGATTACTCTATCAACATTTCACTAGTATATAACACTTGTGTATTTCTTATCATATACCTAGTCTTGTATTATCATGTCTTTCATACTTTCACTTCTTGCTTTGATTAGTTAGATGTAATTGTATTTCTAGTATTTACATGCTTTCCTTTCTTGCTTTGCATATCTAGATATGATTGTATTTCTCAATTCTTATTTTGTCTCTTATATGTGCCTTAGGACATCTACCAATGTCCTTTTCTTCTATTCATGTGTGTGCCTTGGGTCCTTTACATGTAATCTTCTATGTGATTATAATTTTCACACCAACCATACTTATTTCCAATTGTATGTGTATGTGGCCTTTGAACATGCCTTGTATGCTTGCTTTCTAGTTTTAAAGACATGTGCCCATGTCCCTTGTTTTCTTGACCCTTTGGCCACTCTTGTATGCTTATTGCTTCTTGCTCTATGTGCTTGTTGTTTGATTTATTGATTTATTATTTATAATGCCATGATCCATGTCATGCATTATATTATTGTCTTGGATGCCATAATGGACATCTTTATTCATCCCTCCATGAAAACTAACAACAAATAACTAATAACTAAAAACTAATCAAAATTCAATTTCCACTTTAGTACATTACACATGTTATTACATTGTTACATCTATCTAGGTATACCATATTGATCTAGCAATATCTTAATATAAACCATGTTATATCTTGAGATATCTAGTGAATTATCATTGCTATATCATTTTTTTAGCATAGCAAACTTTCAAGGTGATTTATCTTAGGAAATTAATTTAATCATCTTCATTCCTACCCTCAAAATAGGGGGAAACAAACAAGGGTTATTTTCAAAGAGATCAAAGCTCCTACCAGTTGAAAATATAGTTATAAAACACTTAGAATAACAATCAGAGGTCAAACCAGGTAGAATAGATATGAAAAATTGTGATTATTTTAGAATAGTCTTTAGTTTTATTAAAGGAAAATAGTTTCAATCATAGAAAATAGTATCAGACACCATGGTGTCCTATTTTTGGTACTCCTATTCAAATAGCAGAAAAACTATATTTTCTAGAAGTAGTTATAAAAGTAGGTTTAACTACAATTTTATACATTTAGACTAGTTCATAATCAATAATTTTACTACATTTTTTATCAAATAAAAAATATATAAGGGGAATAATGTATGAGATAATGAATCTCACTTCCAATTTTAGATATGGAATTTGGTATAACTTATAGATCAGAATCCATGTTCTAGACACTAGTGATTGGGGGCAATGTGCATGGCACATTTGTTTTGTTTTCTTTCTTAGTTCAGCATATTACCCAAGTATTCTTAGTATTTTTATGCCTGAATACATCTATAGGTGGTCAAAATAACTTTGAAATGGCTTCCATACAAGCCTAACCTCCACATTTTAGAATGGCTTTCATATAAGCCTAGTGCCCAATTTTGGAGAGGCTTCCATACAAGCCTAATATCCATCTTTCAAAGTGGCCAAGAGTGGCCTTTCTAGCATACATTTGGATATCCATGCCAACATTATTAGATCACAATAAATTCATGGGATTTATGAGCCATCTCATACAAAACATATTTCATGCCATTATCATTTTATAACTTCACTTCATGGGGCAATGATGGAGCGAAAGGATTAGCTAGCCTTTATATTCTTGATCAACCTATTTAGAGGGATTGGACACAAAATCTAAAAAAATACTATCACATGCATGATCACATATCTTCACTTAGTAGGATAAAATGGAGCCAAAGGGCCAACCTTTGTAATCTTAATTCACTCTCAAAGAATTGAGCACTCAACTCTGTTCATGATATTACTCTTGATACAACATCATCTAACATTACTCAACATCATCCAACATCACTCAACATCACAATAGGTTTTATATAGGCTCATGTACCCAATAAGACGTATTCATTCCTTTCTCTTCCTCTCTATCTTACCTAGCTTTATGCATTATTATTTTAGATATAACATACCTAGTAAGAATTAATCTACTCTTTGCTTTCTCTTGCAAATTCACACATCATAGTGTCCTCTCTCTTTGCACACCTAGAATCATAAATTTATGAGCTTCACCCTTGTAGGTAATTATAGGTACACTTTATATTTTTCCCTTATCCTAATATTTCACTTTGATGTATCACTAGAATAAAAGGGGGCTAAATTTAGTCATATAAAATTTAAAAATTGGTAACTTGAGTGTGACTTGTGACATCCATCCCATAGGTCTCTCCTACTTGCATGCATGACCCTTCTAGGCACCTTTTTATTTATTCTCAGTCATCCATAGGATTTCAGGACCTCATTTGGAGTGAAAGGATTAGCTAGCCTTTGTATTCTTGATCGACCTATTTAGAGGGATTGGACACAAAATCTAAACATATATTATCACATGCATGATCACATTTCTTCACTTAGTAGGATAAAATGGAGCCAAAGGGCCAACCTTTGCAATCTTTATCCACTCTCAAAGAATTGAGCACTTAACTCTGTTCATGATATTACTCTTGATACAACATCATCTAGCATTACTCAACATTATCCAACATCACTCAACATCACAATAGGTTTTACATAGGCTCATGTACCCAATAAGATGTATTCATTCCTTTCTCTTCCTCTCTATCTTACCCAACTTTATGCATTATTATTTTAGATATAACATATCTAGTAAGAACTAATCTACTCTTTGTTTTCTCTTGTAAAAACACACTTTTTAGTGTCCTCTCTCTATGCACACCTAGAATCATAACTTTATGAGCTTCACCCTTGTAGGTAAGTTTAGGTACACTTTATGTTTTTCCCTTATCCTAATATTTCACTCTGATGTATCACTAGAATAAAAGGGGGTTAAATTTAGTCATATAAAATTTTAAAATTGGTAACTTGAGTGTGACTTGTGACATCCATCCCATAGGTCTCTCCTACTTGCATGCATGACCCTTCTAGGCACCTTTTTGTTGATTCTCAGTCATCCATAGGATTTCAGGACCTCATTTGGAGTGAAAGGATTAGCTAGCCTTTATATTCTTGATCGACCTATTTAGAGGGATTGGACACAAAATCTAAACATATATTATTACATGCATGATCACATATCTTCACTTAGTAGGATAAAATGGAGCCAAAGGGATAACCTTTGCAATCTTAATCCACTCTTAAAGAATTGAGCACTCAACTCTGTTCATGATATTACTCTTGATACAACATCATCTAGCATTACTCAACATCATCCAACATCACTCAGCATCACAATAGGTTTTATATAGGCTCATGTACCCAATAAGATGTATTCATTCCTTTCTCTTCCTCTCTATCTTACCCAACTTTATGCATTACTATTTTAGATATAACATATCTAGTAAGAACTAATCTACTCTTTGTTTTCTCTTGCAAATTAACACTTCATAGTGTCCTCTCTCTATGTACACCTAGAATCATAACTTTATGAGCTTCACCCTTGTAGGTAAGTTTAGGTACACTTTATATTTTTCCCTTATCCTAATATTTCACTTTGATGTATCACTAGAATAAAAAGGGGTTAAATTTAGTCATATAAAATTTAAAAATTGGTAACTTGAGTGTGACTTGTGACATCCATCCCATAGGTCTCTCCTACTTGCATGCATGACCCTTCTAGGCACCTTTTTATTGATTCTCAGTCATCCATAGGATTTCAGGACCTCATTTGGAGTGAAAGGATTAGCTAGCCTTTGTATTCTTGATCGACCTATTTAGAGGGATTGGACACAAAATCTAAACATATATTCTCACATGCATGATCACATATCTTCACTTAGTAGGATAAAATGGAGCCAAAGGGCCAACCTTTGCAATCTTTATCCACTCTCAAAGAATTGAGCACACAACTCTGTTCATGATATTACTCTTGATACAACATCATCTAGCATTACTCAACATTATCCAACATCACTCAACATCACAATAGGTTTTATATAGGCTCATATACCCAATAAGATGTATTCATTCCTTTCTCTTCCTCTCTATCTTACCCAACTTTATGCATTATTATTTTAGATATAACTTATCTAGTAAGAACTAATCTACTCTTTGTTTTCTCTTGCAAATTCACACTTCATAGTGTCCTCTCTCTATGCACACCTAGAATCATAACTTTATGAGCTTCACCCTTGTAGGTAAGTTTAGGTACACTTTATATTTTTCCCTTATCCTAATATTTCACTATGATGTATCGCTAGAATAAAAGGGGGTTAAATTTAGTCATATAAAATTTAAAAATTGGTAACTTGAGTGTGACTTGTGACATCCATCCCATAGGTCTCTCCTACTTGCATGCATGACCCTTCTAGGCACCTTTTTGTTGATTCTCAGTCATCCATAAGATTTTAGGACCTCATTTGGAGTGAAAGGATTAGCTAGCCTTTGTATTCTTGATCAACCTATTTAGAGGGATTGGACACAAAATCTAAACATATATTATCACATGCATGATCACATATCTTCACTTAGTAGGATAAAATGGAGCCAAAGGGCCAACCTTTGCAATCTTAATCCACTCTCAAAGAATTGAGCACTCAACTCTGTTCATGATATTTCTCTTGATACAACGTCATCTAGCATTACTCAACATCATCCAACATCACTCAGCATCACAATAGGTTTTATATAGGCTCATGTACCCAATAAGATGTATTCATTCCTTTCTCTTCCTCTCTATCTTACCCATCTTTATGCATTATTATTTTAGATATAGCATATCTAGTAAGAACTAATCTACTCTTTGTTTTCTCTTGCAAATTCACACTTCATAGTGTCCTCTCTCTATGCACACCTAGAATCATAACTTTATGAGCTTCACCCTTGTAGGTAAGTTTAGGTACACTTTATATTTTTCAATTATCCTAATATTTCACTTTGATGTATCGCTAGAATAAAAGGGAGTTAAATTTAGTCATATAAAATTTAAAAATTGGTAACTTGAGTGTGACTTGTGACATCCATCCCATAGGTCTCTCCTACTTGCATGCATGACCCTTCTAGGCACCTTTTTGTTGATTCTCAGTCATCCATAAGATTTCAAGACCTCATTATATCTTAGCTAAGACCCTTTTTCCATGCTTATTCCATCTCCCTAGGTCTTGTACCCTCTTGACAATAGTTCCCAACTTAGACTATAACACTAGACCCTAGAGTATCCATTTTATAATGCTCCTATCTAATCACATTTTGATCCTAGATTACCATTTTCCCTTGATTTCTATTCTTCATTGTGTTGGTCTAGTGTGATTGCATTTAACCCATGACAAACATATCCCTATAAAATCCCATTTGAAGTTTATTTAGAGGGGGTTGGAAAATATCACAAAACAAGCAAGACTACTTAAGCATATTTCCCTATTCTTTGCATATATGCAATAATATTTATATCTTATTTAAATCCTTACAAAAATCTCTAGTCACCTCAATCATAATTATTTTAGCATTTTACATTTCATACACACTATTTTATAAAGCACATCAACTGAGAGAACTACATATGGCTTGATCCCTCTTCAGAGTATTGGTATTTAGGCAACATACCCATGAAAGGGGTATGGATACACATTTACTTAATCTTAAATATATTAACCCCCATCTTTCTCAAAGTTGTTAAAAGTACAAAAGAGTCTAGGGTTTGAAGAAAAAATCTGCTCTATAGGGAGTTTCATAGACATCTGACAATCAATACTTCATAAGAAGGGTCACATAGATACAACAAATAAAACCTAAAAAGCTCAAATCTTCAAGACAATAATATTAGAGGTAGGATATAACACTACATACTAGTGTGTCCTATTTCTAGTGATCCTATCCTTTCATTAAATTAAGTATAGATCCTTATTTATGATGGTGTCTCAGTCCTACACAGTGAATTCTAGCCTTTGTCTAGGTTGTATCGGTCAGTTTCTAGCTATGTCTTGTTTTATTACCCTTATTACTATTTTTTTTAAATTTCAATTTGTAATCAAATTTTAAAAATTATTATCTTAATTATTACATATTTATTTATTGATTTTACTACTTAGAACCTTTAACTAAATTAGGAATAATACACCAATATTTCCAAAATTGTTAAATCAACTATCAATTATAGAAAATCTTACCCCTGATTGAAGACCTTTTGATCACTTTGGCATGAAATTATAACTATATATTTTCTTATCCAATGTATGTAATTTATTGATATCACCAAATGAGGAAGTAATGTGCTATAATATTCTTGAATTTAGTTCCATCGAGCATGTTAGAATTGTTAACACTCCAAACTGCACCCTTAGGATAAGATGTTTAAGTTCTCTCTAGGTTTGGGGTAACATGGGATTTGTCCAAAAGCTATGGGTAACCTATATGAGGAAAAAAACTCTAGTTTATAAGGATATCTCCCTTGGTACATCAATTTAATCTCACTTCCTAAGACCTACTAATTTTTTGGGGTGAAAAGAGATAGATAAATTCATAAAATAAACCTAACCTAATGAGGTGATGTATGAATATTGATCTATCCACTCTATCTAATATTTAATCAAAACTTTACAAATAAAGTAAAGATTTATGACTAAAAAAATATTCATAATGAATTAATAAGAATGTGTTATTTCATGTGAAGGCTATGAAGTATGCATATAACTTGAAGGTAATACACAAGAGGCCTACTTACAGTACTATCAACTAGCTTACTCTTCAACACAGCTACCAATACTCTAGCACATCACATGACATGAATAATATGGAATTATATCAAATAGGAGAGGGATAGGACATAAAAAGGATAATGAGACTTCACACTTTTTCAAATCATCAAAAATATACATAATAATGCTATAAAAAAACCCCAAAAAATAGTACATCTTTATTGATGCAAAGAGGATTGCCATATATAATTTTGTTAGAGTCTTATCATATCCAGCCAAGGGATGTGTACCATAGCATAAAAGTCTCAATATATAGAATAATTAGAAGGTGATAGAGGTAAATATGGAATTGAGGTGACATGTAAGGGTCATTAATGACTATATTCCACTCACATAGTATTTGTAATAGCCCTCATGACTCCTTTCATATATTGCCTTCATGGATGGTGGTCTTTAATGAAGAGTATGGATTAGAGATGAATTGGTGGAGTCTGATTAAAACTTATTAAACCTATTTAAATTCATGTAAATTACAAAATATGGTTAATAAATATCTTTATTGGTAGTTATAAAGAAAAAATGTGATGTAAATAGGCCTTCCAGAAGCATTTAACAACCCACCTTCCCTTTATGCATGTTGACTAGGATTGGCAACTATCCCATCATCCATAACAACAATGAAAGTGACATTTTAAAATACATGATGCATTCAAAATATTTTAGTTTCCTTTAATTTACTCAACAATATCCCTCTATGCCAATATTCATCGTCTTTAGTTGGCCAAGTAGACCTATTAGACGAGTAGCCTAATCTCTTGACTGCTCATTGTTTGGATGGATATCAAGATTCAATTAAACATTAAATATTATTGAGTTTTACTTATTAAATATTTAGAAAACATTATATACTAATACTTAAGTTTTCCAACCATCTCACACCTATGATTCTACTTTACGTAGATGACTAGGTCACCTCCCTTTAGCATATTTAGACTATTTATTTGACACATAATTATATGAATATTTTTAGGTATAATTTTAGGTGTTTCATGATTTAATGAGGCTAAATACTTCCTATATTACCTTAAAATATTATTTTCAACCCTTGACCAAGTTATTCACCTTGTATTTTTCTCAAAACATTACAAAAATGTAGTTTTTAGGGGTTTTGTACAAGAGTTTGTATAGACCAGTGCTATGGATGGGATACCTCAAGAGTTTAATATAAGATCCAAATGATTATTAGGAAATTTAGACTAATTTTTATGAATTTTATCTATATATATTATCCATTAGGTCACTATTAGGGTTTTAGGGAGGTTTAAAGGGGTTTGGGTTCTTAGCAATGATTTGTAAAGGTTATAACCTTAATCTATAAAACAATGCCATTGATAATTTCTAGACAAGGCACCTAAACTCTAAAAAAATTATCATCTCCCAATGAAATTATTAAATATATTTATTATCTCATCTATTTTCTCCTTGAGGGATAATTGTACATTTTGTGCACCCATAAGGCAATTTTGAGCCATAATGACCAATTTTGACCCTTCCTCTGCAAACCACTATTTCTCACATTCCTGAAACTTACTGGAAAACATCTACATGATGTTATGAGGTGTTTTTCAACTCCATTTTATCTTCTATTCTAGACTTCAAGTAACATTTCCTTAAAATATGTTTTAAACCAATAGGCCTAATGGTAGGATTCTTGAGTGTTGACCCCAAAAAAGAGTTGTGAAATAATTATCCACCCTTGTTAATATTAAATCCACCACCTAGGGCCCCTATATCATTTTTAATCTCTTTATTAATCAATTTATCTCTTGTTTATGTGTACACAAACCTTTACCTAGGCACCTAAGCATGTATTTAAGTGATTATCTAACATGGAAGCCCATGTAGGTGGCCATTATGTAGTTATTTGAGACATATAGGTCCATCTCCCTCCTCAAAAACATATAATATTTGAAAATTTCTTTCAATTTATATATGCTTAAAATAAATATTTTAAGCCTTATTCCTATACTACACATATTGAATGTGCCAACCAGTAGACAATTTGTGTGCTTAGGGGACCTAGGGAGACCATTAAGATTGTTTCATATACCAGTTGCCTCATTTGGATGCATTTAAATATGTGATTTCCTTATTAGGTTTGAATCATGGTTGAGGGAGTGTTTTGGAGGTATACCATCTTTCAAATGATTCATAGAGTATAAAATTCCAAAAAGACACCTTTTTCCATGAACATCTAGTTCATCTACCCCTTAAAATATCTTTAATAGCTTTTGGTCCCATGCAAATTGTGTGATGAGATATGAGTGAAGGTTGGTGGTCGTCAATCTCCTTACATGACATTTTCTAGAGGTTATAGTCTTAATTGTTATTTATAGAGTTGGGCTCCTAAATCCCACTTCTTTAACCATATATATTCAGTGTATTGGGGTACCCAACTCCCTATAAGAGCACTAGATCTGAGTGTCCATGCCATATGATATATGAGTGCATGAGTTGGTATCTCGATATGGCTACTTAGGGTAGTGGATCTTGGGAAAGTGTTAAGACTATATTTTAATGCATATTTACATTACCCTACTACAAATACCTCCTTTAGGATATATGTCAACATTATACACATTCTTATGACTAAATCTTGTTGGGGTGGTTTTTATTTACCACTTAGATGAGGATGGGGTTTTGAGGGCTAAGGGAATCTTTAAACCTTTTGGCTTAGACTAATATTTGGAACCTCAACTCACCCACAAGTGGGTATGTAGTATCACTATTACCAAAAAACCCTTTTATATCTTATGTATTCCCTTTACATAAACTCTTAGTTACCTTAAGTACCATACTAGGTCTTCTTCCTCTTATGTCTGCCCTAAATGTCATTGACCAACCTAAATTCTTGAGTTAGCTATGATTGAAGGATTAGGTAGTTTCTCTTGGCTCTATATAGATATATAACTAGGGATTGAGTGATAAATTATTAATATATGATCACATCCTCTATGGTTTAGTCTCCCCTTTTGTCTGCCAACAACACTTACCTACACATTGACATATTTTTGTGTGTCCTTAATGTCTAACCCAGGCTAGGCAACTCTCTGACTTGATCACACCATAATGTCATATCTTTATGGGTATAAATTCATCATCATATTTTATTTTTCCTTTACATGTCTATTGACATTACCAATCCCATTAGTTTGACACCCCCACTGATTAATTAATGTTGGCTTATTATATGTGTCAAACTTAGCTCATTTATGCACTCCTTCAAGTTTCTTTGCCCTTAGTAGCATGATATATGTTGTAAAAAATATTTTTTTGTCTTTAGTTTATTTTTAATAGGAAAAAACATGGGATATTATATTTATACTCAACATTTTAAAACTTAGTTACATCAACAATAATCCACATAAGGTACAAACCTTATGCGCTCATTTAAATCACAACTAAGAAGGAACCAGGGCCTGCACTAGGCTACTTGGGCCATGGTAAAAGACTTTAATTAGGGGGATTGATCAATTATATGAAATATTTAGGTAGATACATTCGTGTAAGCCTTTTTAGGACTAATCCTATTATTAAATATGCACTTAAGGGGTCACAAGGCTGCTTTCACTCAAAATAGACATGTGATCCTAAAAAGGATAGGAAAACCCAACATAGAATCTATACTCAAATTTTGTGAAAAATAAATATAATGTAATGAAATTTTTTATGGAATCCATTAAATATGTGAACCATTATCATGAATGAACATTACTTACCATAATTATATTTTAAATGTGACATTACATCCATCACACATTCTAATGCAATACTAAAGATGCATAAACTGACCACATTATGTTTTAATGCAAAAAATCTTAGCTATTAAGCAAAATTTATGACAAACTATAGAGTTAATAGAAAAACAAATGTTCAATTCACACTACTTAATGACCTAGAATCTCATAGATGAGCTTGGGCACTTACAAGTGGAGCCTTTATGGTTTTCATACTATTCCTATGCTAAAATGTTACCAAATTAATGTATACAAAACAACTTCATTTTTCCAAGGCTTCACTATATTTCTCATCATCTGTCCCTTTTCATCTGGCTCAAAATCCTTAAATAGTCTTTAAAAGCATCTTCACTGGGGTAGAAGGTACACACTGAGTGTTGAGATGGAGTTTGGTCATCATAATCACTAGATCTATGACTCCATGAGTTTTTCACTACAATCACCACATCTCACCAATCCTCAAAGATTCCCTAAAAATGTAGGAGATAGTTAGTTTTCTGCTAGTTAGTGCAAGATATGCATTACACCCTCCATCTATTACCAAAATCCTAAAGGGATAACCATTATAAAAAATGATTCCTTCACACCTAGGTGGATGTCATGTTGGCATGAATCCTTTATTTAATGAGATAATGGTCCCAACATTACCCCATACAAAATATTTATTCCATCCTCATTCTAGGCTTTAAGCTCTTAGGATCACAAAACTTAGGTGCATTCTCCTTAATATTAGTTTTGAAGTATTCAAATAAATTAATAGTTAGCTTGATATTTTTGATGGTATTGTCTATCTCAAAGGATATGGAACTGAGTGTAAACACCTCCTTTTTCTCTAGCTCCTTTTAAAATTCCTCAAAATTGGATTTTGCCTTTTCCACACTCCCATCTAGGATCACTCCTTGCTCATAAGCCTTAGTTTGTAGAGTACATAAGAGTTTCTCCATGTTCTAATCTCAATCCTTGATTTTATTATTGAATGTGTTGATGCTTCTCATTATTTTTGCATGTTATGACCTGCATACTGAGTATACTTTCACCATCAATTTGTCCTTCTCTTTCTTTACCTACTTTAAGCATGCATCTATCACTAAGGCTTGGTCAAAGAAGGTTAAGAAAATGGTGTCTACTACATCTGGGCCTTCTTATAGTTTAGAAAAGAGGTCTTCTACCCCTTGGAGCTTACCAACTATCTCTTTCTATAGTGTGACAATGGGATGTTTTTCTTCTTCTTATATCATCTTATGTTTTAACCTTGGGTTCATCTGCTCCACTAACACACAAATTTTATCAACCTATGAAAGATTTGAAGTATTGATTCAAAATATAAGAGATGGTTAGGCCACCTCCACTCATAAAGTTTTTTCAACTTAAGATTGGTGGTCCACACTTCATCCTTGGATTCTTTGTGGAGCCTTTTCCATTTTCTCACCTTACCATCATTAATGATGTTTTGGCATGCACCTTCTATGGCCATCTTGATCAGCACATTCCTAGATTAGACTAGGTTCATGGTATGAGGGTGAGTAAGGATGGATTCTTACCCCTCAATAGGCTATTCTAGGCTCAAAGTAGCTACCATAGGCACCTCAAATTGGGGCTCATCTATGGAGTGGTCTAGCACAAATGAGAGTTATTTGAAAATATTGGTCATGGTGGCTAACAGAATATTTTCTTACATGTATATTTCTTCTCCCAACCATCCCTCCTATTCTTTCTCCCTTATATTCATCTATTTATCATACTTCATGATGATGGACTTTTTATTTGTACTTCTTATTCGCTAGCATGGCTTCTCTCTTTGGCACTATCCTTAGAGGACTTACCTATTTGATCCTTGGAAGTTTCTTCCTCAAACTTCTCCCCCTCATCATCTTATTCATCTTAAGGTTTATGAATACTCACCTCTAATCAATTTAATTTGGTGCCAACATTACCTTGTTACTTCTATGGTTTCTATGCCATCCCTATTTATTGTTCAAAAGTACCAATATCACCTTATTTTTCTTTATAAACCCCTTCAATACTTAGGCATGTCTCTTGTAAAACTTATTTTACATTTTTGGTGGGGTCTCTTGGCACTTTATTAACCCATTTAAATATTATTCTATACTATCAGGAAACTTTGGGGCCATCTTCTTTACTTTGGCCAATCCTTTTTCTTAGGAAAGTATCTACTTTTCTTCAAGTGCTAGTGACTTATTGATGTCTTCCTCACTCAATCCCATCTTCTTCTAAAACCTTATTTTCTCCTCTTTTATTTGTGCAAGTGGTGTGGAGGCTTCTTCAGTAGATGAGGGGCTTGTCATCTCCTCTTTTTCATAAAGTGTGATAGTCATGCAACTTTGTAGGGATTCTTGTACATCTTTGGAACTTGGATCCTCCTCCCCTTTTCCTATCTACAAGATATATGTCCCTGATCTATATTCTTTAGTCTCTTCTTCTATTTTTGGCATGAGGTTTACCTCTTTCTCCATCTCTATAATAGTTATAGTAGGGAACAAAATTAGGTCCCTTTGTCTTTTTCTTGTGCTTCTTATTAGAGGAAGGACTATTTGGAGCAAAGGTTATGTGCTTCTTAAGATTTGGGGCATAATTTTATATTTAGAGGTAATTATTAAATAAATGTGATTTGTTATTTATTTAATATTTTCTTCTCATTTATTTTGGAGAGTCATCTCCTACATCTACAACATAGACTTCCCTTCATTTTTTACTAGGAGGGGGTGATCATAATCCTTTCCAAGATTATTTCCCTTATCACAAAACTTAATTTCATAGTAGAGGTTGAAGATCCTTCCATTTATACTCACTCTTTAGAGGGGATGTATTTTTATCCCATTAGTGTCAACTTCCTCATATTTTGTTTCCTTAGCTCTAGGGTGTAGGAATTATCACCTCATCCTACTTATGTCTTGATCCATGGTCTTGACTAGGATCTAAAGATATTATGTATTGGGGATTCTCCTTAGCATCACCATGAAATACCTAGCCAAGAATGTGTAAGGTAACTAGATCTACTTTGATAGGTTCCCATATATGAGTGTTAGGTGCATAACATAGAAGTTATACATTATGACAAAGATCGTCCTTCCCAAAAATTACTGGGGAAGTTCATGAAATATGTGTCATTCCTTCCCAAAGGTTTTTTTGTACCTATCACACCACCTTTGCACCATAGTCTTATACTTATATGATAAGTTGGGTAAGAAAATGATGTCTTGTTACTTCATCATAGGTGACTAATGGTTCAGTGGGAATACCCATAGGTGGTCATAATTTCCATGTATAACACCTATCTCCTCCATCACTATTAGAATTAACATATACCCCAATTAGAAGGTTCCATGTGCTCAATGGCACTCTTACACATTCTTGACAATTTCCTCTATAATGAACTTAGAGATGTTAAATTTCAACCCTTACACCATGTGGTGGGTAATGCACAACAAGGTCTTTCTAGTTTCAAACCACCATCTACAAGGGCACAATTTGGAGCTAACCAAGTGTATCACTACCTTTATGCTAAGGTATTTGATGTCCTTTATGTGGAATTCAAACCCTAAATTATTGAATCCTAAGATATTTTTGACCTATTTAACCTCCACTTAATCCTCCATTATTTCATGGATGTCTTCCCTTATGCTTGGTAGTCCCTTGATTCTACTATTGAGGCTTTTTAAGATCCTCATACATTGTCTTGAAAAGTAAATCTGGTCACCATGGACTTGCAAGAGGAGGAACTATACCAAATCTTCTAGCTTTCCAAAGCTTGATAGTTTAAACAGTTTAATAACACCTATGGTTTCCAATTTGTCTCTAATGGAGACATTTAAGAGTGTGATTCTCACCTTTATCTTCTTTCCCATGTCCATTATTCAGTCCTAATTCAACTCTTGCACATTACTTCTTATTATGTGGTTTTAATCCTTGAGCTTACACATGTGTGTAAATGACACCCAATTCTCCCCCATCATAAAATCTATGGGGAATTTCATATCTCTATAAGTTATCTTTGATCTCACTTTTATATCTACTTCCATTATGTTTATGTCTTCCACTATCTATGCCTCCCATTTGGTGGAGGCTACTTCTTTCACCACCTATACTTTCTTTGCATCCTTATATGCCTATATCAGACCTATACTTAGAAATTTTTTCCCATTCTACACTTTTTATTAAATCATGACTAGTTAATATTTATGAAGCCTAAAATTTTTCATAGTGCTTCTTCACAGTCATGATAAATGAGATTGTGCGTTCAATTCTCAATCTTCCTATGTTGTTAATAAAGGCTTTATCATTCTATAAAACTCCTCATCTATTGTTTCTCTATTAGTTTCTCTCTACTTTACTCATTTTAAATTTAAATTCTAATGTAATCTTATCATTATTTAACCATTCTTGCTTGGGCGGGTGTGGATAATTGGTTTTCTCTAGTAGCATTCTCTAGTTTTAATTGGACTCATCTTTGTGCTTTGTTGTGAATTTTTTACATAGGTTAATAACCTATTTAAGTATATCTTTCACTCCTTTATACTATATTTTTAGATACCTCAATAATTAAAGGCATCATGTGGATTTATTAAAATATGCTAAACCTATAAAATCCACTAAAATACAATAACATCTACCATTTATTGTGGATCTTTGTGCTTCTATCGTCATAGCATTTACTTTGCTAAAATTTTATTTGAAAATTTTATAGGTAATTCAAAATATCACTTCTCATTGAGTATTAGGTGGGTTCCATCTATCTTGATGGTCATTATATTTTACTTTTTTCAACTTTGCATGACCTTTGCCCTTTTATGGCAACTTATGTGTAGTGATTCACATGCACACCATTCATCCTCATTTGTTCCATCTTTTCTCAATGTTGCACTTCCTTTCAAGTGTGCCTCTCTTTCTTGGTATATTTCTCTACAATTTCATTTCTCTTCCTTTGGCCTTCCCTAACCCATAAAAATACTTGCATTGGTCCTCTAGTGCCTCATTGTCTCCTCTTGATTTCTTATGCATGAACATATTGTGTGCCTTCCTTTATCAACTTATATTTATAGATTTCTAAATTTGACAAACTTAACATGCAAAAAAAATTTAGATTTTTGTCTTAAGGTACTTATAAAATTACTCTACTTGACTTTCCTGACTGGATTTATGCATGTAAATGTGAGAAGAGATCTCGTATGGGACTAAAAGAACCATGCTTATTTACTCAACACAAAATAAACAACACAAAAAAATATTTAGATTGCACCAAATATTATTATGGTCAAAACCAAGCAACTTATTTATGTCTAGAAATTTGGAATGTGATGGTGCAAGTGCCATCCTAGTGATTATATAACTTCAATCTATTACCATTGAAATACCTAGGGAGCATTTTACCTATTAACATGCATAGCTTATATGCACAAATGTATAATATATTATGGATGATATAAGGTCCCATCCACCTAATCTATAGCTTACCTAGGTGATTTAGGTACTTAAAGTCATATATCAAGACTAGTCCACATTTTTTAAATACCTTGTCTTTGATGTGCTTATCATGCCATAGCTTCTAGAGCACCTTTTCTATGTAATGGCTCCACCATGTGTGGGTGTGTATCTCATATAGGCACTCCAATTATTCCAAGCATGTACTTAAATATTCATGGTCATCCAACCAACCAATACACATGATGTACAATGAGGGCACTAATAATTCCATAGGTAAAATAGCCTCTATGTCAAACACCAGTTAAAATGATGTAGACTTATTCAGGCACTTGTGTGTAGAGTGATAGAGCAACAATACTACTAACACATGGTCATCCTAATCTTTACAACCAACATCAAATATTTTTGAGTCACTTCCACAATATTTTAGTGAGTTCCTCTATGGTATCATTCACTTATGGATGGTAAGGTGTCATTTTGTGGTGTGGCACCATATATCAATTATCATGATCTGAATAGTTTCATTGATGAAGTACATCCCATGATCACTAGTCATGTTAATTAGGAATCCATAGTGAGTAATGATATTATCCTAGGTAAATATTTTTGTGGTGGTGGCTATATAATCTTTGGTTAGTATTACTTTAACCATTTGGTGAAGTAATCTATGGTGGCCATAATATATCTTATGCTTGTCTATCTTACTACAAGATTAATGAGCCCAAGAAATTCAATGGCCCATTTTTCAAATGGCACCTATGCAAGGATGGGGATGAGAGGCATCTCATCTTGGTGGTTTGGTTTTTCCACGCACTGGTAGATGTCACATTCTTTGGTTATTATTTGCATCATGAAATAAATTTGACCACCACAAGCCTAATTATAATACTTTTCATATTGTAGCAAATCTAGTTTAATAGCCTCCTAAAATCCCCTCATACATGTCTTATAGTATTGAGTCCCATTCATTCTCTAGGACATATCAACACATGACCATTTCATGGCTCAAATTATACACTTCCCTATCAATGAGATGAAAATGGGTAACACAAATTATGATCTACTTCTTTTTCTTAGTGGTCATGGTCTAGGGCATAGATTTGAAGGTTAGAAATGTGTTGACCTCTGTGAAGTATTTATGGATGCAATGGATCCTATATAGTTGTGTATCAAGCATATCATCTTAAATAGGTGATGTTGAATTACCAAATTTGATGTAGGATAGATGGTGTGGGCTCAAGTTCTAGTTTCCAAAATTTACTATAGTAGAGAAATAGAACTCTTGAAACAAAAAAATCCATTGAAAAATGTGCCCATGTAAAATAATATTATTCACCAGGTACTTAAGTACCTTATAATCAATGAAAAAGTTGAAGGGAGTCACTAGAAAATACTATTATAACTTCTACAAGGTGTAGACCATGGTAAGTGCCTCACACTCAGTTGTAGTGTAGTTTTATTTTACCTTGGTTAGTTTTATGCTTGAAAATGAAATAAGATGATCCATTTTTACCTCACCTCGTTACAAAATAAGTGTACCAATCATAAAACTAGATGCATCAATATAGACATGGAAAAGATTCACTCAGCTAGGAAACTAAAATATTGATGTACTTGTTAGTTTTAGTTGTAGGTGTCAAACACATCTTCTTGCATTGCACCCCAATATAATGGGCCATCCTTTCATAAGAGATATTATATCAATGCCAAAATATTGGCATAGTTGCTTATGAATTTTCTATAGTACCCATAATATCTAAGAAATGTGCAAACATATTTCTACATTAATGAGGTCTAGACTTGAAGGATAATCATAATGTTTTATAGATTAATGAGTAGACCATCCTTATAGATGATATTTATGATAAATGTGCCAAATGGTGCTATGAAAACATGTTTCTTGAGGTTAAATGAAATTTACAAATGTTTTCACCTTTTAAACATAAGGTTCAAGTTATGACATTAATCCTTCACTAAACCATACACTATCCAATCAAATAAGTATACTAAGAAGAAATTATGAATGAAGTATTTGAAAGTAATGATCACCACTCAAGAGAACATGTCTCACACACTTTTCAACATAAAGGGTATCACATTCTAAGAAAAATCAATTCATTCAGATGTAAAGGTGGTTTTAGGCTTATATTTTTCCTCGATATAGACTTGATGGTATTCCAAGAACCCATTAGTAAAGGTGTATATCTTACAACCTATGATGCTATCCAATACTTTATCGGTGAATAGAGTTGAAAAAGGGTTAGTCACATAGTCTGTAAGTAATATAAATCTATATCTACACATCCTTTTTGATGCTAATAACCATGAGGATAACCCATTAAAATTATTGTATGGGATAAATGATGCCTACACCTAGCATGCCATCTATCTCTATCTTGACTTTGGTATAAATATTTGGGTTCATCTTGTAAGGTCGCTTCTTGATGAGTCTTACACCATCAACTATTTTTATACTCATCTTCTTGAGGGATGGGTGTGTGCTTTTCATATATCTATAGTTCTAAGGGAACAAGTCTTAGAATTCCTTTAGAAGATCCATAATGCATGCCAATTTCATGTATAACTAATAAGCACCCAAAGTGGCAAGATTTAGCTCCCCCTCTAAACTAATATCTACCCTAGTAGTTTCTAATGGCACTCAATAGGGTTCATTCTTATCCTAGTGTGAATCCTTAACTTGTCAACTACCCTCAGTGTTTTCTACTCAAAGATGGGTAGGGTCTTATTCTAGGGTACTATACTTAACATGGTGTACTAAATTTATTTTCCTTGTTAAAGTATTCTAGTTGTGCACCTTTTATGTGTCATCATCTTCATTATTAAAGTCACTATTGAGATTTTTGTCTTCAAATAAGGTTGGGAGCACTAACCCTTTTTCACTAAAAATGTCTTTTATGCACTCTTCCAATATTTCAGTGTCCTTGAACATGGAGATTTGAAATACTTGAGAGGCTTAATCAGTTCAAAGTTTTTTGAATAAAATGAGAAGGTGTAAACAAACTACTTCTTAAGGGAATCCCAATTGGCTGTCTCATGGTGCATCTCTTTAACTACGTACCATGCCCTCACCCAAGTATTAAACGTCCTATAAAAGGCATGCACCCATAGGTTCTTTGGGCCATTTTTGTTACAAACAATCCATATTTATTTACAAAGACATACATGCACTATAAGGTCAGAGTTACTAGAGTAGGTTGAAATGTCTAGGTCCTCATTAATCTTTCTAAATATAGTGAAAATGGTTACCTTCACATATTTACAAATAGGCAAGCTAGGATTTTTCACTACCCATAAATGAGTGGTAGTGTTTTTCAATGTATACACTAGTGTACCCATCTTATACACCTCTTTTAGGATTCATGACTCAAGGTCACAGACATAGTCTTCTACTAGATTACTCCCCTCATATCTTGGGATCATTGTAAGTTTTCCCTTACTAAGGAAAATCACTCTTTTTCCCCAATTCTTTGTGAAAGGGACACATATTTTGGAAGCATGCTTGATCTATAACTACTCTATTTATATTAGTTTTAGTGTCTTTATGCACACCAAGTAGAACCTTTAACTAGTGGTCTCATATGTTTCCTCGACACATCAATTGCAAGAAATGTCAATAGTGTTTAAATTTGATTATCCATCTTCCAAAGAGAGGTTTCCTTGATCATTCAAGTCTAGAGTCTTAGCACCTTACACCATGATGTTTAAGATGTGGTTTATCTCATCCTTGATGTCCATGCTTTTGACATAGGGGGTCCTTGGTCATTTGAGAGAGGTAAAAATACTCTCTCCTTTCCATTCTCAAATTTCATGTAACACCTTTTGAAGTACATATCTACATTGTTTTCATAACACCAAGGCCTTATTAATAGTGTTGGGTAGTTAGATTTCTCTATTAGCTCTATCATTTCAAAGTTAACATAAAATTTTATGCCCATTATATCTACAAATACACTCTTCATAATTCCAATAGGCTATACCTGAGTCTTATTAGCCATGAAGAGTATATGAGGGAAATGTCTCAAGGCTGGCCTACCCATTTTCTTCTAGGAGTTATTTGTAAATATGTTGACCTTCATGATTGTGTTTACAATAACCTCACATGCAGACCATCCATCAAAAGTGATATCCATTAAGAGTTTTGTTGAGGTCAACATACCCCCATTTCTAAAAAATAGGGACCCGTGTGTTAAATTATGCAAATTTGTACCTTGAAATTGAAGATTCACTTGATCATAATGTCATTATCATGATTTCAAATTATTTTTGTATGAATATCATCCACACTATGGTTTGGTTGGCTTATTTATTCCTAGATTTGGTTTAACCCCATATATGTTTCTTAATAATGGATCTCCTTATTTCAGATTATAGGGTTAGTGGAGATTATTTGAATTGGGAAATATTTAGGGTTTTGTGTTTAAATTTTAAATTGTCCTTTTTAATAGCCTTGGTCTATGATTAATTGAATTCATATTTTAATTATTAAAACCCTAATTCTATTTTACTTAGGTCCCTTTTAATTTAAATCCAAATTTGGTAGTAGTTTTTAATTTAAATTTTCACGAAAATAATTATCATGCCATGGCCTCAGTTAAAATTTTATCCTAAGGCTTAATCATGTTTTTAACATGACCAAACCTTAGGCTAAAAATCTCATGTTTGGTCTCTTTTATGTCCTGTGATGCCTTTATTCCCTTTTATCCTATCTTGGTCTAAGTAAATGTATGGTCCCTTTGTTAAAAAGCTTAGCCCAAAGCCTTGTCCTAATGTTTATTATATTTATTAATATGCTGAAAACCTTAGGCTATGACTTAGGATACGTTCGTCTATTTTTTTGGGGTCCTTTTTATTATGTTCATAAACCTGGTTCAAAAGTCTTTATGTTGAGTCCATTTTAATTCATAAGGTCCCATGTATTATGTTTTTCACTTAGCTTAATTCTTTTATCGTAAAGTTTTGCATACATTTCCTTGAGCTTAAATATTGTGCTTGTATATAATATCAATGAACCTTATCCATTTGAGTGAAGTTAATCCAATAAAACATATTGAAATTTGAAAATTCAAATCCCCAAGATAGTGACAGGTGTCATGAGTTCACTGAAAGTATTCTAAGAAGCCAATAGTGGTACATCCCATAGATCATGATCAAATGACATGATCTCACTTGGATAAGTTGATCCAATAGTGCATGGAACACATTGAATTTTTTAGAAAAGCTCTAGATGCCTATGGGACTTCCCCATGGTGAAAAGGCCTTTCCTAGTACAATTGAGAAATTGTTGAGGATGAACTCAAAAACAAAAAGTGGTAAGCTTGCCAAAGATCCTAGATAACATGTTTAAAATTAAAGCACATAAGCCCATAAAATATGTCCATGTAGACATCAAATGATAGTCATAAGGACATTAATTTCAAGAAAACAAAGATCCTAGATGACGTGTTTAAAATTGATGATCATGTGCCTATCAAAGACATCCATGTAGACATCAAATTATGGTCGTGAGGACATAAATTATAAGATAGATGGTTGGATCCAAATAATCTAAAGATATATGATTCACATTGATTAGTACAAAAGGATCAAATGGTGTGAGATAAAAGAAAGGATTTTAAAAGTTGATGGTCATTTTGTTTTTCAACATTAATGAGAAAAGTGCCATAGATTTCCATGAATGTGCCACATAAGTATAAAGCAACTAAATTAAATATTTAGTCAAATACGTGGTGTCAAGGTATAATTTCTCAATCCAAGTAATATCTAGGGCATGATGCTTGTGATTTAATCTCAACGTGGCCATTAAGCACTATTTAAACCTATAGGAGTGTCTTAGAGAGGCATGAGGACCCTAACCAAACCATGTAAGCATTATGATTGACCTAGAGGGAGCAAAAGTATCTCTTGTATGAAGATAGTCCAACTGAGAATCCACTGGTGTGACTAGATTCTTAGTAATGATGATTCAAAAAAGTGTTCCAAAGATAGAGAAAATGGTACTAGAAATAGGGGACCTCTCTAATGACCTTAATTTTTTTTAAGTAGGGTAATACATATATCGGATAGTTTATTAAGACCACTAGAACCTATCATGACAAGTGAAAGATATCTTCATAAAACTAATTATGGGCCATAAACATCAAAAGAAAACATCATAAATAATGAAGACTCCAACAATGCATAGGGTTCTCAAAGACAAGTTAGTTCAAATAAGAATATTCTCTTATAACCAAAATTACATAATATATTGAAATAAGATATTATTTATGTATAGACATTTATAATTTGTAAGAGCACATTATCCATAAGTCAGTCAATTAGAAAAAATCATTTGTTCTAGAAGATAAAAAAAGGACATTTTATCTTATACACATATACAAATGTAAATAGATAGGACTAACTTACATGCTTGCTTGCATCCTATAAAAGGAGCATTGTCATTTTTAAAAATGGAGTCATTTTTTAGAGCCAAACTACTTTGTAAACATTGAGAAATGAATACAAACAAGGAATTCTATAAAGTCTATCTATATTTGCTTGTGTGAAGATAAATATGGTTTCTCTCTCAATTGTTTGGTTTCAATTTTAGATATACAAAGTTTCTAATTTGTGGAATTACTAGACTAGTTGAAAGTTCTTAGGCTTATTTCTTTTTTTCACTTAATTTGAATTTGGGATAATGTTGTTTACTTGCATGAGTGAGTCTTTAGAGTGAGACTAGTTTGTATTTGCATCCTTTCATACCTTCCTTAGATGCTTGCTTCATGTATGTTATGATTTTGGATTAGTATGATTCACTTCATACATTATTTAAATGCATGTTCAAATGAGATTTGAACATTGTCATAATGTCTGGAACAAATACCAACAACATCTTTATTTTCTACCCTACCTTACCTTTTGCTCCTTTTCCAACTAGATCACTTTAGCTTAATTCTCATTATAAATATCCATCTTAGATTAGTTCTTATATTAGCTCTTGATAATAATTTACTCTAATTATCGTATAATACTCCATATTTTGGATATATCAACTATTTAACCATGGTGTCTTCCAACCACCAAATATTATAAATAGTGTGAAATAGTCACTTGTTTTACCTCTATTTCATCAAAGATAGTAGGATTATCATAACCTACAACTTCTACATTGAGTAATTAAGAATTATAAAATTATAAGTGTTTATTAAACACTCTAGGTACCTATGATACATATTCAAGCATCAATAAGAAGATCTCTACTAGTGCTAGAAGGAGGGCCTTTAGTTATATCTTTGTGAATTTATAAAATCTTTGTTAATCTTGGTGTGTTTTAATCAAAGATTGATGTATTATTTACATATTTGTGCTTCTTTTAGCATATTTATGTAAATATAAATTATTTTTATGGTCTTAAACCAATCTTTGTGCTTCCTTTAGAAAAAGACTGATATTATTTAGTGATCCATGAACATTCGTGCAAAGGTAGTTCATGCTCTATGTATTCCCCATGTTTAAGGTTAGTAATAGTTTTTTTTTATAAAGATTTATTGGATTTTTCTAAATTTGTGTTTACTCGAGCTTATATATGTAAAAATACCTATCATTAATCAATATAGATGTATCTTTGAACTTATTTAGTTAAATATAGTCATGATTTACATGTATTTATGAAAAATTAACTTAACATACAAACTTAATCAATCTAATTTGGAAATATTAGTTTGTTGCATCATATTTTAAATAGGTTTCAAGGTCACAAGTTGGAATTTATAGAATCGAGACCAAGGTAAGAGTTAACTTTCAAGGTCTCATCCAACTTCACCAAGTTAAGGTGTTCATGTGTTAAAGGTATGGCTTGGGTAGGTGCTTCTCCAATCAATGTGCCAGGTATAGTACATGATATTCCTTGAAATCCTAAAAGTTATTTTCCTTATTTAGTCCTAATAAAGTTGTCACAACTGAAGAACATGTTAAAATCTTTAATTTTTCTTTGATATTCTTAAATGTTGTTCATGAAGATGTAACATGTAGATTGTTCCCATTTACTTTCAAAGATGTTTCATATGAATGGTTCTTTAACCTTCCAAAGTATTACATAGCTACTTGGGATGATTTTTAAAAAAAAATCATTGATCAATTTGGTAAAATCATTAGTCTATGCATTCTATATTATCAATTCATGACTGTTAAGAGATATGTTAGTGAGACCATTATGGCCTTCAATGATAGAATCCAAAAGTTGTATAGTAAATCCATAGCTCCTTATAAACTTGATGAGGATTTATCCTTATATATTTACAAGGATTCTTTGGATTCCATGACTTTTGTATTCTTCAATATGTCTATGCATGTCATAAATACATTAACATTAGCTTATGTTAAGGCTGTAATAATCAATGATCAAATACAACCTCAAGGTTAGCTTGCATAAATAATTCCAAATGTCAACCCCAATTTCCTAATACTAAACATTATTCATAATTCCAATCATAATGCATTTTCCTTTAATTAGATGTTATTATTGATACAATTTCCTATAAGCCATGCCTATCTTGGCCAATATTTTAGGTTCTTCAACAATGATACGAATGGATTTCATCCATAAGGACATAGAGCTTTGGTAACCACTAGTCATGATAATCATGTTCATAACTTTGAAGCACCAAATAATGAGGACGAATCCATACTTATTATGGTTAAAAAGCTGAGTAATAATTTTATTTAGTTGTAAAATCAAGTGGGAAACACTGGGGAAGGCTCCAACAGAGACTATGTTTCTCAACGATTCAATAGATTTCATGATAAAAACAATAATAAGTCATCTAAGGACATACATGAAATAAATATTTGTGATATAGGTCTAATTGATCATTATAATATATTAGAAGCATGTCAAAGTGAAATGGACACATCCAAACCTATGCTTAATCAATACTTTATTGTAAGAACTTTTAGATTTGCAAGAACTTTTAAATTTTTCATGTAGGCTTTTGATTTTCCATTTAAATAATAAATTGAACTATAATATGATATATAAGATGAAATGTATGTTAAATATGAGCATCTCCAAGAACATGATCAGATGCAAGATGACTTCTCTTCAGAAGATAGCTATGAAGGCAATTCATATGAGGTCATTACTAAAATAGAGTCTACCCCTAAAGAAGAAGACCGGTGGCAACATTTATACCAATATTTATTGAAATAAATTGAGTTATTTCAATATAACACTATCATTTTGGAGACCCCAGATATGGATGAGTTGGGACTTGATTGGGTAGTTGAGATGTCATTCGACATAAAGGATAAGGATGAATCAAGTGAAACAGATCATGAATTTACATGACACATTCAAAAGGGTGAAAGTATGTGATCAACTTGATTCAAATGGTAAGTTTGTATATAAATTTCATTATCTTTTAGATGATCATGATGAATTATCCTTTTAACATGAAATAATTTTTTTTGGTATAAGTATTCATAGTCTATCCCCGTCTGAAGCTGAATTTAATGAAGACATTAGGACAAGAATTCTATCTGAGCTGACATCATTGAATGAATATGATATAAGTCACTATATATCTATGACTAAATGAGACTTAGCACTCCTAATTCAAGATAGAAGGATTTGGGAAGAATATAATTGGTTCTTGGACTCATACCTTTGATCCATACATATGAGAATTTTAATAGAAGGTAAGGCTACATCACCTAGAAGACACAAGCATATAAGTTCTCCTATCCACAAGAAAAGGCCACTATGTGAAAACAATCATGATTTAAGGTTCCATGGTAGGATAAATAACTTTCTATTTGATTTTTGAGGTAGGATATTTATGGAGTTAGTGTAGGTATTTAATTTAGTTTATTTTTTATTTATTTCCTTGTTGTCCCTTGTTTGTAAATAATGTTGGTATATATTTATTTTCCTTTTGTGGTTTTGTTATTTACTTTTAAATAAGTCCTTATGGATAACCCTCAACTTATGTTTTATCTAACTACTCAATATCCTCACAATTCATAAATGTAGGTATGACTTCTCAACATTGGTTGACCATGGATTATTAAAACATGAGTTTGATGTTATAGTTTAGAGAAGCTAGCAAATATTGATGGATAAGTTAATCGTTCCTTGAGATTTTAAACCTTCCTCTAATCTAATATTAGTTTTAATCAGGATTGAACATGTAGGATGAAATCCTAAACTATTAGGACACAATCATGGTTTCACTTACAAAATATTAATTATTTGGGACAAAGTTTAAAACTAAGGATGATTATCTGAAAATGAAACACTGGATCAAATCCCTAAACTTGGTTAACATGGTTCAAAACCTTTTCTATAAAATCAAAATGACTTGAAGAAATCCAAAATAGGATCCTTATTGCAAAATTTAAATAGATTTCTAAGCAAAGGTGGTTCTAGTAATCTCCATTATGGCTATAGATGCCTAGTTGGCATGGAGAAAGGCCTTGAGTAGATCGAAAGGCATTTCTATCAGGTCTATAGATGCTTGGATGGTAGTAGAGTAATGTCCAAACCTTCCTTGAGATAAATAATGGTTTTTAATGAATATTAAAACTTATATAAATTTAATTTTAATGATTAAATTAATGAACTTGGAAGTTTTTATCTAAATCCTTTGGCAATAAGTGGAATAAAAAAAACCTACAACATGACTGAGTTTTGATGTTTGATCCTAATTCTACATATGAAATATTTTTTCTAACCATGTATTAATATTAATAATGGTGCTTCATGAAATGGAATAAGTAGCTTAATTATTAGTCTAAACTAGAGTCTCTAAATTCTAGCATATTACTATGTTTCACCTAGAAGTTACCAATTTTTTAGGTAAACATACTCCCATTTATACAAAATGTAGACCCATGTGTCAACCTGTGTAAATTTGTACCCTAAAATTGAATATTCACTTGATAAAAGTGTCATTAGCATGATTTCACATTATTTTTATTTGAATGTCATCCACACCATGGTTTTGTTGGCTTATTTATTCGTGAATTTCGTTTAATCCCATCTAAGTTTGCTAATAGTGGATCTTTGTATTTTAGATTATAGGGTTAGTGGAGCTCATTTGAAATGGGAAATATTTAATGTTTTGTGTTTAAATTTTAAATTTCCCCTTTTACTAGCCTCGGTCTATGATTAATTGAATTCATATTTGAATTATTTAAACCCTAATTCTAGTTTACCTAGGTCCCTTTTAATTCAAATCCAATTTTATGGGAGATTTTGATTTAAATTTTTTTGAGAATAATTATAATGGCATGGACTTAGTTCAATTTTTATCCTAAGGATTAGTCATGTTTTTAACATGACCAAACGTTAAGCTAAGAACCTCATGCTTGGTCTTTTTTATGTCCTATGACCCCTTTGTTCCCTTTTATCCTAGCTTCATCTAAGTAAATGCATGGTCCCTTCACTATAAATCTTAGCCTAAATACTTATCCCAAGGTTTATCATATTTATTAATATGATGAAAACCTTAGGCTATGCCTTTAGGCTAAACCCTTCTATTTTTCAAGGTCCTTTTTATTATGTTCTTAACCCTAGTCTAATGTCTTTATGCTGATTTGAATTTAAGGGGTCTTGTGTATTATGATTTGAACTTATATTAAGTATTTAATCCTAAATATCTTCATATATATCATCTAGATTAAATATTTAATTTTTCTACAAGATTAATGACCCACATTTGGTTGGGTAAAGTTAATCCAATAGAGTGTAGTGAACTTTGACAATTCAAAGCCCCGAGATAGTGATATCTGTCACAAGCTCACTAAAAGGATTATAAGTAGACAATGATGGTACATACCATGGATCATGATAAAATGATAAATTATCACTTAGATAAGTTGGTCCAATAGTGTGTGAAGTAGATTGACTTTTCAACAAAGCTCTGAAGGCCCATGGGATCACCGTATAGTGAAAAAGTATCTCCTTATAGAACTTATAGAGTACTGAGGATGAACCTAGAAAAGAGAAGGGGAAGTATTGGCAAAGATCATCGATAAAAATTTTAAAATTTATGGTCATGTGTCTTTCAAATACATCCATGTAGATGTTAAATGATGATCATGAGGACATCAATTTTAAGATAATAAGGAGCCTATATGATATGTTTAAAATTAACAGTCCTAATCCCATTTATGATCATGAGGACATTATTTTTAAGATATATAACTAGATCCAAATTATCTAAATATCTATGTCTCATGTTGATTTGTACAAAAGGATCGAATGGTGTGAGATAAAGGCAAGAATTTTAAAATGAAATGATCATTTTTTCTTAACATTGATGATTAAAGTGCCATAGAGTGCCATGAAGGTGCCGCATAAGTAGAAAATAACTAAACTAAAGATTTAGTGGATTAGGTGGTGCAATGGTATAACTGCTTGATCTAAGTAATGTCTAGGGCATGAGGTTTGTGATTTAAGCTCAAGGTAGCCATAAAAGTATTGTTAAAACTTGTATGACTATATTGGAGAGGCACAAGGACCCTAACTAGACCTTTTGAGTGTTATGATTGACGCAAAGGGAGTAAAATTATCTCTTGTATGAAGATAGTCCATCTTAAAATCCATTGGTGAGAAATTTAACTTGATTTTCAACAATGAAAATTCAAAAAAGTGTTCCAATGACATGAGTAAATGGTCTTAGATATGGGGGACCTCTCTAATGACCTCAAGAAACTTTTAGATAGGGTAATGCATATATTCAATAGTTTAGTCAGACCACTAGATCTTATCAGGACATGTGAAAGATATCTTCAAAAAAAAAACACTAGAAATAATGGAAACTCTAATAACACAGATGGTTCTCAAAGAGAAGTTAGTTGAAATAAGAATATTCTTTTATAACCAAAATTACATAATATTTTGAAATAAGTTATTCTTATTTTATAGATACATACAATATGTAAGAGCATGTTGTCTATAAGTCAGTCCATTAGAACAAATCATTTGTTCCATAAGAGAACAAAAGGACAACTATCTTATATGCATGTACACATGTAATTGGATATGATTGATTGACATACTTCCTTGCATCTTATAAAAGGATCATTGTCATTTGTAAAAATGGAGGGAGTTATGAGAGCCAAATTACTTTGTGAACTTTGAGCCATATTTGCTTATGTGACATGATATACTATTTCTCTCTCAGTTGTGTGGTTTCACTTTCATATTTGAATGGTTCATATGGATTTTAGATGTGTATCTTGAATGGAAACTTGTAAATTTGTGCCAATACTAGATTAGTTGAATGTTCTTAGTCTTATTTCATATTTTCCAGTTCCTTTCATTTGGGATAATGTTGTTTTCTTGAAAGAGTGAATATTTAAAGTGAGATTGGTTCTTGTTTGTATCATTCCATACCTTCCTTAGAAGCTCTCCTAATGTATGTTATGATTTGGGATTAATTTGTTTCACTTATTACATTGGTTAAATGCATGTTTAGATGAGATTTGAATCTTGTCATAATGTCTTCAAAAAAGACCAACAACATCTTTATTTTCTACCCTAACCTCCCTTTTGCTCTTTTTTTAACCAGATCACTTTAGCTTAATTCTCATTGAAAATATCCATATTAGATTAATTATTTGATTATATATTGGTCATAATTAACTCCAATTACCATATTATACTTCATATTCTGCATAGATCAAATATTTAACCATGGTGGTTCTAAACCACCAAATATTATAAATATTATGAAATAGTCACTTGTTCTAAATCTGTTCCATCAAAGATAATAGGTTTATCAGAACCTATAATTCATGCATTAGGTTCATAGGAATTCTAAAATGAGAAGTGTTTATTAAATACTCTAGGCACTTGTGATACATATTTAGGCATCAACAAGTTCTTAGTGATATTTAGCATTTTGTGTGTGTCAAATTTCTCACACTCCCTCCATACATAACATGGTGACCTCAACTTGATTTTGACTTACATGCTCTAAGAGCAAGTTCTTAAATAAGATAGTATTCCCACTATCTGTTGGAGGCATATGATCTCAATTAATTATTGTATCTTAGTTTCCTAGATATATTTCTTCTGATGAGAGGTGGTAGCCTATGTTTTTAGGTCTCGTGCTAATTGGATCTCCCTTTATAGGTTTTGTATGACACTCATAGTTTGATGCAACACATATTTCTCACACATCAGGTCTAGGTATGGCATAGATTTAGTTTTAGGCCATGTTATGCACTCATTATAATCCTTATCCCCACATTCTAAGCATAATTCAAGTATTGGTGTAAGCAGTAGCTCAGTGGTGAATCCACTACACATAATTGCCTACACCTTGACTACCTTTATGTGCATAGATTGTATCTTTAGGGTCTATTTTTTTATTTTTTATCATACCTAATCATTTCCTATGCCTTTTTCTATGTAGGCCTACCTTGGGACAATGTTTTGTATAGGCTAGGGTATTCTTCAAACTTATGGGACCCTCAATAATACCCACATGTGGGATGTGTAGGGGATTCATGTTGATAATGTTATATTGAGCCATACTTATAACATGAGCATGGTCAGAACCTTTCACCACCATGTCCTCCACCTCACTCTTTATGACCTTTTTGTATCCAAAAGACTATTTTTATTGGTCATATCCCTCATTACCTTGGTTAGCCTACCCTCTAACTATTGAAGTGGCCTTTTATGCACTTATTTCCATGTTGTCATCCATTTCATAAATCACTTGAAAATCAATAGTTGTATGGGTGTAAGCATTGCAAAAATAAGAATAGATGGTTATGTTGACATTGTTAGTACTTTGTAATAAAGGGAAATTTGTGACATCATGTGCCTCTTGATAGACATCATAACTTAGAATCAAATTCCACACATTCCTTCATGCATAATTAGTCTTAGTATGGCCTTTTGCTTCATAGTCGGTGCACTATAGTCCACTTCAAGCATCATGAAATGAGATAGAAGTAAATTTTAGAGCTAGGAGGCCATAGATGTGATATGTGCTTCCATAAATGGGTGAATCCTAGTATCAAAAAATTTTATTGCCTCAGCTCTAATCATATCTTTAAGCACTTATCTAGGCTTTGTAAAAGTCTTCATGAAAAATACTATTTATAATGGCATGAGTGACCCCCCAATAAACCACTACACATGATGTGAATGGTGAATACCATATGGGATATTTGATAATAGAGTATTTAACCTTACATCATATAGGTGCACACTCTCTAAGACTCCTTAAGTGATCTCTTTAAGCATGATGATGCTCTATTTTCAATCTCTAGAATGTAAAATTCCTTCAAGAATGTATCCTTCAATGTATCATAGTCAATCATGTCTTGGTTAGGATCAAATTTTCTATACTAGGTGTGGGCATGATCAAGTAGAGTGGTTGAAAACTAGGTTACCTTACACTCTTTTTTGGTTATGCCTCATGTGTGCCACTATAGTTTATACTTTAGCATATGTTCTATGTGATTCTCTATATTGTGATACTCTGACAAGTGTATATCTATTTTTAGTAGATTTGTTATGAGGGGAAGCTAGTATTTGAGGTGTTTGTCCCCCTAACACATATCCTACGGGTAGTTTTCCAACACCTCTAGTCACTCATTTAGGTATTGGTCCTATCATTATTGTTAATATAGTTGATGTCATTGGCATTTTTATACTTACTTGTGGTGCTAGAACAATTCCTTTGGGCTATTCCCCACTTTTTTTTACTAACATTAGCTGATTTGGTATGCTTGTGTTCAAGTTCTATTATGGTGAGCTAGCACCCAGTGGTTTAGAGTTAGTTTTACTCACCTCCTTATATGGAATAATATATTAAATGACAAAGTTATAATCCAAGTATATAAAATGTCTAAGGTCTAAGTCATCAGTAAAGTTAGTTATTACTTCTATACTTTATCTAAATAGGGGATCTAACACATGAACATACACCATAGTTTTGAAAGGGGTAGGTACATCAAGCGTATTTATAGTCATTAGATTTTATAGGAACCCATCAAATTCCACACGTGTCAAGTGTTGATCTTGATCCATCACTTCATTATATATCTTATCCTCACATTATTATATTTTAAGAGATCCTTCCCCATGCCCTTCCCACTCATTATTGGTTCTCTTGACACTACGAAGTTCTATATCTTCCATCAATCACTGCTATCTCTTATTATAGGTATATCTTCTAAGCTCTCAAGTATCAATTTATTCATCCCCTTCCATTATGCCTTACCTACACATCCCCTTCTTCCCTTTGTGTTACCCATATGTGAAAGGACTTTAGTCTTCCATCCCCAAAGTTTCAAAAATGTAGTCCACCATTAGCTTTTTGAGATCTACACTGAATTCCATCACAAATGTGCCTCTAGGGTCACACAAAAATTGGTACTTTGCTTCTTTAGGGCACATGTATATTGAGACTATAAACTCAGGTATGTAACTCTTTAGAGCTCTTTACCACCATTTATCTACTATTATAGTCCAAGTAATATCTAGGGTCTCAAGCCTTTCTAGGCACTCTTTCATCTACTCATAGCATTGTCCATAGTTTCTTCTTCTATAAGTTGAATATGCAACCAACCACCTATACACATTCTTAAGTAACTCAGAAAAATACATGGTATAAAGCATCATATATGTTATTCTAAACCCATTTTATTTGATTTTATCCTTATTAGGTTAGATGCTTCAACACAAATCTATCTTCACCTATTGCATCCAATGCTTAATGTTTTTGACAGAAATTTGGTACATAATTCTATCGCATCATCTTAGCAATAAAATTCAACACAGATCTTGAAAAATGAACTAAAATGTTGTAAAAAAGAGAATTTTATCCTTAGTTTATTTTGACTAGGAACAAACATGGGATAATCACTTTGCACTAAACATTTTAACACTCAATTGCGCTAGTATCAATCAACATAAGACACAAACCTTATATGCTAACCTGATGTGTAGTTGAAAAAGAATTAGGGATTGTACTAGGCTAGTTGAGACATGGAATGAGACTTCAATTAGGGGGATTGACTAATTATATGAAATATTTAGGTGGATCCATCAACACAAACCTTTCTAGGACTAAGACTAGTGTCATATAGGTGCTTAAGGGGTCATAAGGTTACTTTCACTCAAAGTAATCATGCTAGACATACAATCATAACAAGGATATGAATACTTAGTGTTGAATCTATACTTGAACTTTGTGAAAAATGAAGATTATGTCATGAAATTTTATAGGGACTCCATTAAACATGTGAACTAGTATCATGCATGAACAATACTTAAAATAATTGTATTAAAAATGTGACATTACATCCATTACACATTCCACTAGCAACATTAAAGACATGTAAACCAACCACATTATGGTTTACTACAATAATCTTAACTATTAATAAAAATGTAAAATAAAGTATAGAGTTCATTATATAATAAATGTTTAGTTCACACTAGTTAATGACCCAAAGGCTCATAGACGAGCTTGGTCACTTAAAAGTGGAGTCTTCATGGCTTCCATACTATTCCTACACTAAGAGGATACCAAAACAATGTCTATAAACAACTTCAATTTTCTATGGCTTCTCTACACTTTTCATAATCCCTCCCTTTTGATCTATCTTGATCTCCTTAAATAGTTTTTAGGAGCATCTTCACTAGGGTAAAAATTATACATTGAGTGTCGAGATGGAGCTTGGTCATCATAACTACAAACTCCATGAGTCTTTTAATTTTGTGATGTAGTCACCATGTATCACCAATCCTAAAACATGCCATAAAAATATTGTAGATAATTAATTATCTTCCATCTAGTGAAAGATATGTGTTGCACCCTCTAGCTAGTGCCAAAGGGCTAACTACTACACAAAATGATTCCTTCATGCCTAGGTAGATGTTATGCTAGCTTGAATCCTTTTCTTTATAAGATAAGGGGCCAAACATTATATATGTTCTAACCATGATGTTATTCTAAATTATCCACTTATGTTCATATACCATTTCATGTTTAAGGTTGGAAATAAACTTCCTATAGCCCTAATGTAGTGGTTTAAATATGTTGACTATCGAAGGGTCTTTAAGTGAAAAAAATGCTTTCATGTCATGTTTGAGACCTTAGTGGCCTTCCTTTAATCTAGACCCATCCCATTAAGATATAAATCTTCAAAATATATGGCCCTTCCTTGGATTTGAGACTTAGATGCATATGATGGTTTTTAAAACCTTTGAAGGGTGGATATGAACTATCTTCATGTAAGTAGTCATTATGCTTATCAATAATATACACACTTAAATATGCACTTTTCTCATAGTCTTAATGGATTTTCATGGTTGTGTACAATATTTGGTCTTGATATAAACCCCTAATCAATGGTATAAGGTTTAAAACCTATAAGTGGTAGTTATAATGATTTATGGAGTTTTATCTTGGGACTCAATCTTATTATGAGTTAGATATGCATTGATGAGATCATCAGATGGTATAGGTTCTCTAAGAGATGTCAAAAGGGTTGTTGACCCATACTCAAGATGACTTATGAAGACCCTAAGAGCCCCTACTCACATAATAAATAAGGAATAACATTTTGAGTTCAACAATCGAACATATGGATTGATAAATAAAAACATAGGATTCTATAAAAACCTTAACTTTTATTAATAAACCTTAGCTTCTGTAAAATAAGTTTGTGGAGTCATTGGAGGGATAAATGACAATTTTATGTCCTATAAGGGATATAATGAATTATTATAATCCTTAAATAAGTAATTTACCATATGAATATAACATTCCTTTGTTATCTTTATGGTGTCCTGATTACATTCAACAACCATCCTCATGAAACACTCTATTCTTCCTTGCAATGAAGCTCAAATATACAATAAATTTAATTTGAAGGTAAAATATTATGGTATTTGAATGTCGATTTGAACAATCCACTTGATATAATGAGGTAATAAGGTAAAGGTAAATCTTAGGAAACCATCATAATTTCTCAAACTAATGCACTTTTCTAGATATGTGTACTAAAGATCCTTCTTCATTAATAGAACATGGTTTAAAGCCTATAACTTATGGTAAAATGCATGTTTATTTCTACCATAGATTAACACATTTGAAATATTGGTGAATAATGTAATGTAAGGGTATTTAGGACCTATAGAAGACATGTATAACCATTAGTTTCATCAAGTAAGAAAACTATGCACTAAAATTGTTCCACTTTTTGCCTTTATGTAGATGTAGATGGCAAGTTTGACTACCTTAAGTTATTGATGTTTGTTAATAAATCATAGGGGATAAATTTGGAAAATAATGACCAATATTGGAAGGCACTTATATACCATTCCTTTGGCTTAGAGATGAAGTCACCGTCTTCTCTCTTTTATCTGTATTAAACATGAACCTAAAGTGTTATTCATGGCTGCCAAGGAGGATGATGGGGATGAGGGGTCAATTTTTTATCCTTATTGGATTTATAATATTGTATTATCTCACTTTATGTCTATGTTTAACTCCCCCTACATATGCTTGACTATTCCTAACCATCTTCATGCTTTAAGGATCTGTACTTGCTTGAAAACTCCTACAAAATATTAGATTCCTACATTTTCTTAGGTTTTTAGACCTTTAATAAATTTTTTTTGAAAGGGGGAGGTAAAAAATGGGTTAAAATACATTTAAAACCATGAGGCATAGATGGGGAAGATGAATAGTCATTTTTTACCACATATAGGCCCTTTTATTAGCAAATAAATCATTTCGACATTTGAGAACACACCCTTAACATATAAAACTATCTGATCATGGAAATATGGAAATCATGGGGACCATTAAAAGTGTTATTGATGGTTTTAATGGAGTTTCAAGGTCCATATAGGATAATCTTATGGTCAAACAACCCCTTTAAGATAATACATATGATTTCAATTGAAGGATTCAAATGAACGTTACTTTAATACTTATTAAAAGATGTTAGAACATGTTAAATACCTAAATTAGGTTACCATATATTCCTTATAAGATACATAATACTTATGATCGAACCATACTTTGCATGTATTGAACATACTAGAGGGATTCAAGATGAGTCATAAGTTGTAGCATTAGTTAATCTTCATTATGAGCAAAATTAGACCATTAAGACCTCCCTAAGGCTTTTTATAGATAATTATACATGACTAAACAAAAGAGGAGCACCTAAAACAATCTCAAAAAATGTGAGAAGACAACTATCATGGTATTCCTTAACATGACATGACACTTAAACATGTTACCTTGACATTATGATAGATAGTGATCCCCTTTTGGACTGTCTTAAACCTTCAAGAGGTATAATAAAGGTGACCACAATTAATTTTGAGTTCTCAAGATAGGTTTACTCTTTTCTATGCTTGAGGAAAAAAATAAGTCAATTTTAGAGTTATATGATAGTCTAGTGACCATATTTGGGGTCTTCTACACCATCATATCAGATAATACATTAGTCTTTAGTAGTGAAAGTCTAAGTGAGTGGGCTCTTAACCATGGTATCTACCTCAGTTTTTCACATAATTACTATCCATAGGATAATGGACTAGTATATTACACCAAAAATAATTTGATTAGGATAATAAGAACAATAGAGGATATTCAAAGGGAATTACATACCAAACTAAGGACATCATTATGGGTAGATATAATCACTCCCAAGAGGGATACTAGAAATTCACCCTACCTTATTATCTATGGAAAAGAGGTAATCATGACCATATTAACTAATATACCAACCTTGTAACTTACACACCAACTTGAACTCATGAAAAATGATGTAATGGAGATAAGAATGAATGAGTTGATGGAGATGAAAGAGATAAAGGATGATGATATACATGCCATGTGGTATAATCAAGATCAATTCAAGAGCACATTTGATAGAATATAGTCTTCAAAAACCTTCCAATAAGGTGACATTGTACTCAAGTGGGATGAACACCATGCCAAGCCATGCAATCATTCAAAGTTTGATAATATTTGGAGTGGGTCATATGTTATTAACATCTACAAAGAGAAACATGCCTTCTAATTATCTAATATGAGTGGTGAGTAAATTTACATCCTTATCAATTGGCTGTTCCTAAAATACTATTACTTAAATAAAAAAACCACATTGTACATAGTAGTTAGGTTTCATTCTTATAGATGTTTTAACACATGCTTTGTTATTTGATTGTTTGGTTATGTTCTTGTTGTTTTTATTGTGTGTATTTATTTTTTAACTTATGTATTATTGTGTTTATTTTATTTTATTTACATTTCTATAGGTTTTCAAGGTATTAGTCAAGAATTGACATTCCAGCCAAAGAGTCTTCACCTAGGCATGAGTGATATGTAAGAGATGCTAGGTCTTATTAACCAGTAGGTAGGTAAATCCTATAGATTAACTAGTAATGTTTAATTTTTTATATACCTAGGCCTATAAAGGAGTTAACCTATTTATTTATAACTCAAAATTACTTGTGGTTACCCTTCTTATACCTCTTGAAGTGTTAAGACAATCGAAAAGTAAATCATTGGCCATCTTAATGTCAAAGAAATAGGTTCAAGTGTCTTGTCATGTTAAGTAATACCATGATAATTATCTTATCACCATATTTTATCATGTTTTAGGTGTTACCCTTGTGTTTATTCATGTATAATGATATATAATAGGACTTAGGGTGGCCTTAATGGTTAGATTTCTCTCATAATGAAGATGACCCAACGTTGTAGTTTATGAATCATCATGAATCCCTCTAGTATGCTGAATATATATAAGGTATGGATTGATTATAAGTATTAATGTTGTTATAATTAATATATATAAACCTAATTTATGTATTTATCATGTTCTAAGGTCTTTTATAAGTATTTAAGTAACATCCATTTGAAGCCTTCACTTGAAATCATATATATTGTCTTAAAGAGGGTTTTTAACCATAAGATGATGATATTTTGACCTTAAAACACAAATAAAACAATAAATTAAACCTTAAAGGATCCTATAATCACCATATTTCCATGATAAAATGGTTTTATATGTAAAATGTGTCTTCTCAAAATTCAAAATGCTTTATTTTCCACTAAAAAGGCCAACACAAGGGAAATAATTAATCTTCATCTTCCCTATATATAATTTATGTTTTTAAATTTTTTTTACCCCTATTTTAATTTAACCTATTAAAAAATAATGATTAAATGTTTTAAAAACTAAGAAAATGTAGGAATCCAATGTTTTATATGAGTTCTTAAACTAGTACAGATCCATACAGTATGAAAATGGTCAAGAAGAGTCAAGGATATATAAAGGGAATTTAACATAGAAATAAAGTGTGATAATAAATTTTTTTTATGCAAATAAAAATAAAAAATCAACCCCTTATCCCCATCATCCCCCTTTATATCCATGGATAACACCTCAGATTCATGTTTAGTACGGATAAAAGAGAGATGATGTTGGCTTCAAATCTTGGCTAGAGGAAGGGGATGTAAGGGACTTTAATTCATATTAATTTATTTATAAGTTTATTTCATGTTCTATATGATAAAATATCAATAAATTATGGTAGTCAAACTAGCCTTATACATCCACACATGGGTAAAAGTGGAATAGTTTTAATATATTATTGGCTTACTAGATGAAACCAATGGTTATACATGTTTGATACATGTCCTAAATATCCTTACATTTCATTATACACCATTTTTTCACATTTTTTAAACTATGGTATAAATAAACATACAAATTACTACAAGTTTTCGACTACAGACCATGTTCCATTGATAAAGAATAGTCTTCAATACACATATCTAGAAAGGATGTTGGTTTGAGATTTGACGATGGTTTCCTAAGAGTTAATCTTACCTTATTACATAATTATCTCAAGTGGAGTGGATAGATGGAACTTCAACTACTAAAATATTTTCCCTTCAATTTAAACTACCTACATATTTAAACTTCATTGCAAAGAAGAATAGTGTTTCAAGAGGGTGGTTGTTGAATGTCATCAAGACACCATAAAGGTAGCAAAAGAATGTTGTATTCATATGGGAAAGACCCTAACTTAGGATGTTAAAACCTCATTATAACCCTCATAGGTCAATTAACTATAAAATAACCCTCCAATGCCTTCATAAACTTGTTTGGTAAAACTTAAGGTTTATTAGAAGAAGTTGAGGCTTTTGTAGAATCTTAAGTTTCCATTTCTCACTCCATATGTTTGATTGATGAACTAAAAACATTATGACATATTAATTATGTGAGTAGGGGTGCATAAGTTATTCATAGGTCATATTAATTATGTGTCAACATACCTTTTGATATATCTCAAAGAAGCTTTGTCATCTGATGTTCTCATCAATGCTTATCTACCTTGTAATAGGCTTGGAGTTCCAAGATAAAACTCCATAAACTATTTTGATTGTAACTTAAAAGTTATAATCCTTATACCAATGATTAAGGGTTGAAATAAATGACAATTAATATATATAACCATGAAAATCCATTAAAACTATGATAAAAGGGCATATCCAAGTGTGGATACCATTGACAAGCATAATGGCCACCTAAAGGAAGATAACTCAGATCAACCCTTCAAAGGTTTTCAAAACCATTATATGTAGTTGGGTCTCAAATGCAAGGAAGGGCCATAGATTTTGAATATTTATATCTTAAGGGATGGATTTATAGTAAAGGAAGGCCACTGAGGTCTCAAACATGACATGGAAGTATTATTTTCACTTAGGGACTTACTTAAAGACCCTTGACAATCAACATATCTAAACCATTACCTCAAATCTATAGGTAATCTATCCCCAACCTTGAACACAAAATGATATATTCACATAAGGGGAGAAATTAGACTAATTTGGTGGTTATAACATAGATATCATGTTACCAAGGGTAAGGAAACTTGAAGTGGTGAATGAATGAGCTAAGTTAGTCACATATAATAAGACATATCACCGAATTTGTTGGGATGCTAAATTGATGGAAATGGAGATGTCCTTAGGTATGTAAATGAGAAATCCAAGATGATGATGAAATATATATGCCAAGTTCACATGATGGTGTGATCAAGTGAGAGAGATGCCTAGTCTAGGTTAGACATTTAGGACACATAGACTTTAGTATATCATTAAGTAGGTAAGTGTCATTCACAAAGAAAGGGGGGACAAAACCTCAAAGGTTATGATCAGATCTCAAGAATGTTTCACCTTATACCTAATTTTATCACTATAGAGAGGTAAAATAAACTACCTAAGACTTAAATCATAACTAAATCAAGCATTCAGGCTGGTCAATGGCATTTAGGGCCAACCTAATAGGAATAAGACCTAATATAGTGATTCAAGTAGTTGAGATCATATGTAAAAGTAATAAATAAGATACATAAGGGTGATTTAGTAATATTTAGACCACATGCACACCTAAAGTTGAGTTGAGGTTCCAAATCTTAGTCTAAGCCATAAGGCCTAAAGACACCCTTAGCCCTCAAAACCCCATCCTCACCCTATTTGTAGATACAAACTAGCTTAAGTATATTAAGTCATAATATGGCGTATAATGTTGATATGGATCATAAAGGAGTTTTTAGATCATTATAATACAAATAAATAGTCTAATATAGTATTAACATCCTCCCAAGATCCATTATCCTAAGTAGCCATGCTGAGCTGCTAACTCAAGAACTCATATCTCATATGGAATGGATACTTAGACCCAATGATTTTAGGGGGAGTTGGGGACCCTAATGAATTAAATATATATTGAATAATGTGTTGGATTTAGGATCCTAACTCTATAAACACTCATTAATAATCTACCCTATAAAAAAATTCTTGGTAAGGAGCTCAAAGACCGCAATTTCACCCATATCCCAATGTATAGTTTTCATGGGACCATAATATATTCAAGATATTTGAAGGGGTTTATGGTTTAGATGTTCCTAGTAAATTTTTTTTGGTTTAGAGTTATATACTCTATGAATGGTTTTTAAGATGGTAGACCTCCAAAACCCTCCCTAAACCTTGATTCAGAATAGATGAGGAAATAACACCTTAAAATGCATCCAAATGAGGTAATGGGGATATGAAAAAGTATTAGTGATCTCCCTATGTCTCATAAACACCCAAATGGTATACTGGTTTGCATGTGCAACATGTGTAGTATATATATTAGGCCTAAAAGAGTTAATATAAGCCTATATGTAATCAATTGAAAGAAACATGAACATCATATATGTTATTAAGGAGGTAAAGAGACCTATAGGTATCAAATAACTACATAATGTCCACCTACAAGGTATTTCATGCTTGATAATTACTTGTAGACATGCCTAGGTGCTTAAGTAAAGGATTATGGCACACAAAAATGAGATAAGTGGTTTAATTAGGATATTAAAAATGATATATGGGAACTAGGGGGTGGATTTAATATGAAAAATGGTGTCTAAGTTCTTAAAATATCCATTTTGAGGTAAAAACTCAACAATCCTACAATTAGGCCTATTGGTATAACACTTATTTCAAGGTAGTGTTAATTGATGGTTGGAACATAAGACAAGAAGGAGGTATAAGACACCTCAAAACATTATGTAGATGATTTTCAATAAGTTTTAGGTGTGTGAGAAATAGTGGTTTGCATAGGAAGGGTTAAAATTGGTCAATGTGGCTTAAAATTGCTTTGTGGGTGTATATAATGCACAATTATCACCCAAAGATCAACTTGATGAGCTCATAATTATACATAATAGTTGTATAGAGAGTTAAAAACTTTGGTAGAGTTGAGAGGCTTTGTATTTAAGAGATAATTTGAATTGGTTCATAGGATAAAGTCCTAACCTTTATGCACCATTGCTAAGAACCCAAACCCCCTTAAACCTCCCTATAACTCTAATAATAAACTAATGGAGAAGATATTGGATGAAATTAATCAAAATGAATTTATATGGATTTATAAATAGTTGGAGCTTATACAAAACTCTTAGGATATCCCATCCATAGCATTGGTTTATATGGACAATTATACAGACCCCACAAAATAATAATTTTGCAAGTTTTTTAGTAGAATAAAGGTGTATAACTCGATTAAAAATTGAAAATAATTATATAAGGTAATCTAAGACATATATAAAATTATAAAATCATGAAACAATTACAATTATTCCTAAAAATTCTCATATAGGTTTGTGTTAAATAGGTAGTCTAAATGTGCTAAAGGGAGGTAACCTAATCATCTATGTAAGGTAGAATTGTAGGTATGAGCTAATTGGATAACTTAATTCTTGGTATATAATGTTATTTAAATATTTAATAAGGATCACTCAGTCATCTTAAGTGTTTCATCCAATCCTCATATACATATAAATAATGAGTAGATAACAAATTAAGCTACTTGTCTAGTAGGTCTACTTGGCCAACTAAAGAAGATGCATATTGACATAGAGGGCTATTGGTGAGTCAATGAAAGTCCATTAAAATCTTTTAGATACATCATGTAGTTTTTTAGAGGACTTCAATGTGCATTATGAAATATGGTATAGTTACTAATCCTAGTTAGCATGCACAAAGGGAAGGTGGGATGCTAAATGCTTCATAGAGGTCTATTTACATCACATTTCTACTTTATAACTACCAAGAAAGAGAGTGATTGAATATATTTGGGCATGTGAATTATTTTAAATATGTCATATAAGTTTGAATCATCCTCTACCACTCCATCTCTATGCTACACTTTTCATTAATGACCACCAACCATGAAGTCAACACATGTTGGGAGTGATGAGGGCTATTGTAACACCCACATGTGATTGGAATATGGCCATTCATGACCCATACATGTAATTTACATGCTATATCTCCCTCTCTCACCTTATCCTTATTATATAAATTGATTATTTTATCCCATGGTACATATCCCTCAACTATGCATGATAAGACTCTACCAAAATTGCATATTGTTAACCCCTTTGAATCAAAAAAAAGGGACCATTTTCAAGTTTATTTTATAGCCTTAATGTGTATATTTTTATTTATTTTTAGGTGTTTCCCATTATCCTTTTCATGTCCTCTCCTTCACCTAGTTTCTATAATTCCATCCTATGCAATTTATGTGATGTGCTAGAGTGTTGGTAGTTGTGTTAAAGATTAAGTTAGTTGAGAGTTCCTTAAGAAGAACTATTATACATTACCTTAAATATTAAATCATCCATCATATCCTTCACATGAAATAATCATGCTTAAAAATTCATTAGGAAGCTTGTTTTAGTCATAAATCTTTACTTTATTTGTAAAGTATTGATTGAAGATCAATAAGAATGGATAAATAAATATTGTTGCATCACCTCATTAGGTTAGGTTTCTTTTATGCATAATTCTATCTCCTTTTAACTAAAAAATTAAGTATGTCCTATGAATTGATGTCAAATTGATGCACCAAGGGAGATATCCCCATAAACTAGAGGTGTTTTCCTCCTATAGGTCAGCCATAGCATTTGGACCAGTCCCATGTTAGGCCAAACTTGGAAATAATTGAACTATATTCTCCTAAGGGTGTAGTTTGGAGGGTTAATAGGTCTTGAATTCCCATAACTATGTCTTGAGTTGGTACATAAACTTATATTATAATATAACATGGTAATTGTTTTCAGGCAATGTGTTTAGCCTATGTTAAAGTGAACCTTAATTAGAAATACACCAATTAAAGGTTTATCAATGTAAATTTTTCAAAGGTATTTGTCAAGGAAAAACTTACAAGTTTTAGGCACAATGGTTTCAATAATAAGAGTTTAATTTTTAGACATGGAAATGTTTTTCACTTGGTCTTGTACATAAAAAGATCTTGATCCTTGAAATTCAAATTCATTAACAAAGAAAGGAGAATTAGACTATTTGAGACACTTTAGAAACTTTTGGAATGTGTAAAAGTTGGAAAAATAATGGTCTTGGTTCATAATGGTAAATATAGATTTTAACTAAGTTTCAAACCTTTAAATTCTAAAGTAAATTGGTCTCAACATGATTTGACTAGAATTAGATTTTGGTATTGGAAATGGTATTGTAAATTAGACTGGGTTTAACCTTTCCAAGAATATGGTTTAAAATTGGCACTTTATTTGAAATCAAATTAATAAAATAATGACACAACATGGATAAGAAGTTGGAATTTTGTTTAACTTTAAAAATAAAGTTGAATTAATTTTAAATAGTAATTTGGATTAAGTTAATATGGTTGGTTCAAATTAGGAATCCTAATGGCATGTTTTGGATAAGCAAGATAACTATGGAGACCATATTTTAACATGCCATTTTGGTTTGACTTATAATTTCCAAAAAGTAATCATTATGTATGTATAAAAATGGTTTTGGCCTTATACATTTCTATTTTCACTTCATGTTAAGTATAAACAACTTTTCCACACAATAATCAAGAAGCAACACATAAGCATTACAAGGTGATTTAATAACTAAAATGGGTTTGCATCATATCCATTAAAATTTTGAAACACTTTCCATGAGAGAGGATTATAAAATTTAAGTGTTCATTAAATAAATTATTATGATTTTTGGTATTATTTTTTATCCCCCTTTATCTCTCAATCTTTGCATGATTAAGGTGATCTTCAAGAGCTTTTACCTTTGCATCCCTATGTAGTCAACTAGAATTTCACTTGAGTACCAAGAGTGCTAGTTAAGACCAACCATCTCTATCTTATCTCTAGACATATCTTAGGGCCTATTTGGATGCTTATATAGATTACCTATGGGACTTATCCATCCCTATAACTCAAAAAATCATTCTCAAACCTTCCCTTGGGTATCATGGCCCCTAGTTCCTTAGGTCATTCCATCTAGACATTCATTCCATGTGAGGATTAAAATATCTAATATTAAATGTTAGTATCAATAATTTATATCTTGCAATGCAAGTAAATAATGTATAATAAAACAATATGAAAAAACTTGAGGCAATTAGCAACACTTTAAACAAGATGTACATGGAAAATTTACAATGTGCAAAGAGAAAATAATGGGCAAATGGTAGCTTCCAAAATTCATTATCTTAGTAACTCCTCTCTTATAAAATATCCTCCATCAACTCTTGTTAGTGATAGTGAATAAGCACTCGGGTGAGAAAAGCATATAAATACTCAAGGTTCTTACCTCCAACCTTAAGGATATCCATTCTTATAATAAAGCATGCATTATGATTATAACCCAAACATCTAGGTGATGCAATAAACATAGCCTCTATGATCTACCTCTATGCAAGCATACAAGCCCAAAATTTAAAGGATACAAGAGTGAGCCATATAAGGATGTCAAATACAAATATAATTCATGCTATTAATAACATTGATAATGAGAAAGGGAACAGAGAAATAACAACTAGCCATCAAAAAATTGACCATATTTGAGTGGGTTGTCATGTGATATTTAAAGGTGTTTGTCTTTATGTGTAAAATTTATCAAATTTGATCTTTCATTATATGATAACATGTGCCAGATCCATGTGGATACAAAACCTACTCCCCACTTTCATGAGTCCAAAACACCCATGGTGTTCTTCTTGTCTTCATCTCCAAGGGTCAGTAAAGTGGATGCTCCACTTTAGACAAGATCCAAGACACCCCATTTAAATCTAATAATTTCACCCCACTCACACATGTGACGTCAATATGAAATAGTACATTCTTTTCTTCATCTTCACTTGTGAACACAAGAGTTTGAAAGATGTTGTAATCACCTTTTCAATCTAACCAAACATGTGAATCCTATGTCCACTTATAACTTAGACTCATATATGACCACTTGTCTTTAGAAAACCAAGACAAACCACATGTGACTACTAGGGACAAAACCTATGTCCTCTTGTCAATTACTACATCCCACTCCTTCCACATCATCCTTATCCCACATGCCACATGACCATGAATAGTTATTATGAATATGGATTGTGAATAGTGACTTCACATCTATCGTACTCCCAATTGAATTCAATATACATAAGATCTTACCATTGCTGAATATTATTTCATCTAGCTATCCATCTATACACACTAATTCCCTAACACAAAACCCACTAGAATTTTTGTTGTACTACTAAAAATTGTCTACCTTGATTGGATTTGTCAACATCTACTCTTCCATAGTAGATTTCAACACCTAAAGTAACTCTCATTTCTTTAAAGACCAAACGTCCATCTAGGATTTTTCCAAGAACTTATCACAACTCCCACTTCTTAGATGTATTGAGTCTAGTTCACATACATGTATTCATAAGGCTTCCTACTCTTAAAGAATATAATACATATGACAAAATAACATTCTTATCCTCAATTATAAGACACTCTAAGGAAGACAACTCACTACTCAAGAAGTGGATTACTTTCTTTATTTCCCATCCTTGTGTATCTACATCCTTGGTTTTCTTCTCTATATTGCCTTCAAGTATCCTTTCCACCTAAGTCATCACACTAGTGATCATGTTGGGGCATGTATGTAACATGTCATCAAAACATATAGTAATAACCTCTTCTAAACACTTTAGATCTCCATGAAGGTATTGAATATCCTATACTACATGTGCAACATTTGTACCAACCCATAAAATTATTTATTCAATATCCAAACTAGTAACTTCTCTTGCCTTATCCAAATATCCATCAAGCTCAAACATCTCTTCACAAAGAGATCACCATGTAGGATTCATGTTTCTCCAACTATTTGAATGTAAACTAGTGGACATATCACTCTTTATAGTAGTGAGAAGATATCATAGAAGTCAAAACTAGACTTCTCAACATAATCACCAAGTTATCAACATAGCAGAAGTTCATTAGACCAATCATAGCTCTTAGGAAGTTGTCACAGAACTTAGTGAATCACTACACCCATTAAGTTTTTTAGCCTTAAGAATATATCCAAAATGCATCATGATATATATCATGTCCAAACACATGACCTTGTCCTTCCAAGAACACCAAGTCTTAGTTTAGCATCTACATCTTCTTCTTCCTCATCATCAACTACTTCAAACTGAGTACAACTTCATGTTTATTTTTACCTCCTTCCTTTTAATGAATTTATATCTTTTTCAACATCTCATCTAATAACATGTGGTCATTAAGATACCACATCATACACCACATAATTTTTTTCTAAGAACCATAATAAGTTCATACATTGTCCTCAACCTTCCTCTAAAAGAGATCAGCTTGCTCCTCAAGATGTAGAGCTAAATTTTCAATAGGAACATTATGTTGGTGTGGATCTATCTATAAAATATAATTAAGGTCATTAGATAACTATCCTATGGTATTTTCCTTACAAACATTAAATATATCAAGATCTTCACCAAGAGATTCTCCATAGTTCCACAAAGAGAACAACCTACCATAAAACTTTTTTTTTCATCTTCAACTTGGTCTCTTCTCTTATGATAGTAATTTCCACTTGCACAAACCAACAAATAGTATAAAACACTCATAGATGTATTTTTTCACCATGTTTTTGGAAATATTGTCATTGATCTCAAAATTCTATCATTATTCGTGATAAAGGGCCCATAACATTTAATGGTGTTTTTAATGTTCATATCTTGGCTAATGTGTGTTAATATTTATTTAATATTAATGAATATATTTTTGGTTGCATAAAGTCAAAAGAGGGCCCATGGATAAGTCAAAGAGTCATGGGGTAAAGACAAAAAAGGAATGGGAGCATTTTACTAAGAAGAGTCATCTTGAGGAATTCTAAGAGTCACCAAGTGAAGATAAAAGAGGAAGGGCACAATTTCTCATGGACACTTTGAGGAATATGAAAATTTACCAAGATAAAGATAAAAAGGAAAAGGATACATTTTCTCATGAAGGGTCACCAAGTGACTTTTCAAATGCAAGGATTTAAAGGGTCATGCAAGTTTGGCACCATTTTCCACGAGGAGTGAAGGGTCCTAAAGGATGATTGCCAAAGGTCATTTGGAAAGCTATAAATAAAGGCTTGAGAAGCTATTTGTAAAATGTGTAGGAGAGCATGATTTTTAATTATCATGTCTATCTTAGAAAAGAAAAGGAGAGAAAAGAAAGAGATATTGTAATGTGATATCATTTGTTGAGAAATTAACATTGAGAGATAGTTGTGTGGTATACACAATAGGGGTTGGTGCTCCTATGGGTTGGTGCTCATGAATAGTTTTTGTGTTGGTGCTTAGCAAAAGTGTTAGTGATTATACAAGTTGGTGCTTTCAAATATTCTAGTTTGAGTTGGTGCTCATTCATATACTTGAGATTGTTCTCCATGGTTTTTTTCCACATTAGGTTTCCACATTAAATCTAGTGTCTCTCTCTATCTTGTGTGGTGTTTATTGTTTCAATTTTATTACATATCTTGAATATATGGTTAAGTGGAATTTGATTAAGTGAAATTTTTAAAGATATATGATATATTGATTCACCCCCCCTCTCAGTATATACCATGCTTAAAAATTGATATCAGATTAGGTTCCTTGGGAAAGATTTTAACAGCTTGAAGGTAGATCAAGGAAAGCACAAGATGGCCAAGTAGCTAAAGAAGGATAATCAAGAGTTGAAATATATGATTAATGATCTTAGGGAATAGGTGTATATCTTGGATTCTAAGTAGGATATACAAGCAAAAAAAGATAATATGTTCATTCAATATATTAAGAATCAACTAGAGGTTGCATATTCAAGTTTTAAACCAAGATAAGAAGAGTGTAATCAGTTGAAGGTTGAGTAAGGTTCTTTAAAGGATAAATGTCTAGATAATAATAATAGTGACATTGAAGATGCCTCCAAAATTAAAATTAGAGATGATCAAGAAGAATAAAATGATGAAAGCAAAGATGACGACAATGTGAATATGGAAGGAGAACTCATTTGTGCCTTAAAATAATTGGAAGCTGTTGAGAAGAAGAATCAAATATTGAAGTGTCGGATCATGAAAAATGAAAAGGATTCAAAGGAAATAATTGAATATCTACAAGCACACTTTGAAGAAGCCAAAAGGAAAGGAAAAAATCTAATATCATAGTTTCAAAAATTAAGTGAACAATGTGAAAGGTATGTTATTGCAATTTCATTGTTAAAAGAAGATATTGAGAAAGCAGTCAATGATAAAGCAGTCAGTGATTCAAATTTTGAGGATATCACTAATATGTTAAATAATATATTAGAAAGTCAAAATTTGATATCAGATAAGATAGGTATTAGATTTGATAAAAAAGAGATATGCTAAATATCTTACAAAAGAGGGAACAAAAAGGGAAGAAGTGAAGAATACAGAGGATATCTCAAACAAAGAAGGTTGGAAGGAATAGAGCTACAAAAGACAATTAGGCCAAAGATACATAAATAGGTTCTATTTTTATGGTTACTATTTTTATTATAATAGATATGGTAATAAAAATTAGAATGTCAAAAAAGAGATAACAATTTTAGAAACAAGGAGAAGGAAAATCATGCAGAGTCAAAAAAAAGCCACAACTCTTATGATCCTCTAGCAAGCTTTGTTAAAGAGGCCATAATATGTTCCATGTGTAATAGTTTAGGACATATAGCCCAACATTATAGAGGCATGTTTGATTCAATCTAGAAAGATTAGAGTTTCAAGGCTTCATTCATCAAGAAGAAAGGTCAAATAAATTCATGGAAAAAGAAACAACCCAAAGATTCTATGTTAGTTTAGATAGCATTGCATGAAAGAAATGAAGAACAACCATGGTTCATTGATAGTGGATGTTCAAGGCACATGACAATAGAAAAGATAAATTTCATAAATTTAAATAATATCAATGGTGGCACAGTGAAACTTGGATATAATACCACTACCAAGATAGATCAAAAAGGTACATTAAGGTTGGATGATGGTAGAACCAAGGCTAATAATGTTTTATAGGTAAAAGGTCTTAAGCATAATCTATTAAGTTAAGTTAAATATGTGATCAAGGATACACATTAAAGTTTCATGTAGAATGTTTTGAGATTAGAATAAATATTTAGATGAGTTGATTGTAGATTCTCAAAGGATAGGCAACAATTTATGTGTTATTAGATATCTTCACAAAGGCATGACTAAAGGACACATTTAGGGATCTATGAGAGGAGTTGGGAGTAATTTCTATTACATCCTGACATTGAAGATTAGCATCAGTTGAGGGGGAAGTATGTGTTATCTCCAAGATAGGATCTTTTCCATTGATGTCAAAGGGGGATAAGTGTAGAAATAGGTACAGGTACAAGAACATATATATGAATAGGTATAGGGAATAGGTAAAAGATGATATAATAAGGGAGAGTTACTGTATGTTTTTTAGTATGTGTAGGTTGGCATGTGCAATACAAGTTTTAGGATGTGGTAGTTTTATTTTGAGGTTGCCATCAATGACAAAGGGGGATATTGTTGTAAATATTTTCATTTATTTCAAAGGTCTAGCATTATTGGTGATAAAGGCCCCTTAGAATCTAATGGTGCTTTTAATGTGCATATCTTGGCTAATATTTGTTAATATTTATTTAAAATTAATTAATATATTTTTGGTTGCATAAAGTCAAAAGAGAGCCAATGGAGAAGTCAAGGAGTCATGAGGTGAATAAAAATGAAGAATTGGATGTATTTTCCCATGAAGAGTCATCTTAAGGAATTATAAGAGTCACCAACTAAAGACAAAAGAGGAAGGGTGTAATTTATCATGAAGGGACACTTTGAGGAATATGAAAAGTCACCAAGAGAAAGATGAAAAGTAAAATGATGCATTTGCTCATGAAGTGTCACCATGTGAATTTTGAAATGCAAGGATTCAAAGGATCATAAAATTTTGGCACCATTTTCCATGAGTGAAGGGTCACAAAGGATTAATGCCAAAGGTCATTTGGAAAGCTATAAATAAAGGCTTGAGAAGCCATTTTAAAAATGTGTAAGATAACATGATTTTTAATTGTCATATCTAGCTTAGAAGAGCAAGGGAGAGAATAAATATAGATATTTTAATGTGCTATCATTTGTTGAGAAAGCAACATTGAGATATATTTGTGTGGTATACAAAATAGGGGTTGGTGCTCTTATGGGTTGGTGCTCTTGAATAGTTATTGTGTTGGTGCTAAATAAAGGGATTGGTGCTCATGAATAGTTTCTATGTTGGTTCTTAGAAAAGGGGTTGGAGATCCCCTAAGTTGGTGCTTATGAATATTATAGTTTTAATTAGTGATCATTCATATACTTGATATTGTTCTTCATGGTTTTTCCCACATTGGGTTTCCATGTTAAATATGGTATCTCTCTCTATCTTGTGTGGTGTTTATTGTTTTAGTTTTATTGCATATCTTGAATGTATGGTTAAGTGTAATTTGATTAAGTGAAATTTTATAAGATATATGATATATTGGTTCACCCCACACTCTAATTATATCACATTCTTAACACATGTTTATCATACTAATTATTAGGATTAAAATCTCTGATACTACATGTTAATACCAATAAGTTATATCCTATGGTGCATGTAAATAATGTGTAATAGAATAAGATACAAAAAATGAGGAAAGAGGGAACATATTACACAAGATGAACATGGAAACCTTGAAATATGCAAGGAAAAAAAAAAAGAAAAATGGTAGCTTTCACACATCATTTTCTCAACAACTTCTCTCTTACAAAATATCCTCCATCAACTTCTATCAATTCTAACAACCAAACACTCAGGTGATCTACGCATAAAAATCCTCTATGATCTAACCTCCAACCTCAATCATTTCATGCTTAAAACAAAGCATCCATGATGCTTACAACCCAAGCATCTTGGTGAGCTAAGAAACATTGCCTCTAGGATCTAACTCTCTACAAGCATGCAATCCTAAGCTTTCAAGGATCCAAGAGTGATCCATATAAGGATGACACAAAGATAATTCATGTTATTAATAGCCTTTATAATGAGAGAGAGGGGAGAGAGAAATAACAAGTGGACATCTAAAAATTTACCACATTTTTATTGGGTATCATTTGGTCTTCAATGGTGTTTGTCTCTATGTGCAAAAGTCATCAAATTTGATCATCCATTAGACAAAAACATATGCCACCTCTATGTGGCTCCAAAACCTACACCCCACTTCCACAAGTGAGTCGAAAACACTCATGTTATTCTTCTTGTATTCATCTCTAAGGGTCAATAAAGTATATACTCCATTTTATAAAATATCTAAGACACCTCATTTGAATCCAAGAATTACACCCCAATCACACATGTGAGGTCAAATTGAAAAAGTTCATTCTTGTCTTCATCTTCACATGTGAACACAAGAGTAAAAAATGTGTTAAAATCACCTTTTTACTCTAATTAGACATGTGAATCCTATTTATTATTATAAATTTGACTCATATATGACCCCTTTCCTTTTTCACACCAATATAAAACACATGTGACTAATAGGAAGAAAACCCATGTCCTCTAGTTGAGTACTACACCCCACTCTTATCACATCATCCTAATCACACTTAGGACCCTTGAAAGTCCCCTACCACATCACCAATCAACCACATCACCTACATGCCACATCACTTAAATGACACATCACATGCCACATCACGTACATGACACATCGCCATGAATTATGATCATCAGTAGTATCTCATGAATATTGACTATGAGTGATGACTTCACAGCTACCATGCAACTGGACACTCATTCCCTATGTTAGTGTCCCAGTTTGACATTATTATCCATTTCCCTATTTCTAGCCCCTAAAAAATGTTTTTAAAGCTAAAGACACCTAGGGTTGGAATATACCTATTTAAAATACCACATAAGCACCATATTAGTACATATACATGACTTTTAGCCCTTTATTTACTTGATGCACATCAAATTAAATATACACAAAAGAAACATAAAATAATTTACACACATTCAAGGTCATTAATCCATATTCTACCCTACTTATATGTATGGTCATTTATAACCATCCTAAGATTAGAATACAAAGATTTTCAATCTCAAGCCTCAATTAAAGCACTCAAATCAATAGTATTAATAGCTTCACTTGCACTTGCACCAACATTTAGGTGATGATAACTACATTAGGTTTGATCTCTCCTTAGAGTATTGGTATGTAGGAAACACTCATCATAGTGGGATATTGATGATGTCTAGCCTGCCCATCTAACATCACACTTTTGATACTTATTCGAATCAAATACCATAACCACATAGAATTCTAGGGTTTGTAAACAAAATTAATCAAATTAGGTCATAATAGTGAATTAGGGTTTGTCCACATAGAAAAAGGATTAGCAGACTTAGACATAGCTACTCATAAAAGTATATATTAGTTCTTACATTGAGGATATTATCACCAAAAGTGTATAATAACATTATAATGATACTATCTAAGGTTTTATGCTATTCAATAGGATATTTTTTATCATTGGTTCTTGTTTATGACACTTATACTAGTTCATATACTAATTTTTAGCTCCCAGATCCTTCATCATATGTAATTTATATTTATGTACTTATATGTGGAATTCATTACTATTATTATAAATATTAGATCAAGTCAATTTTTGTACAAATTAGTGCCCATACTTATTGCATATTTTATACCCTAATTTACTATAAATAGACCCTTTAATAACCTAGGGCTTAAACTCCATAACTCTAAAAAGTCAAATCATTTGGTAAACTTGACTTACTTCAAATACTACCCAAACTATAGACGCAAATGATCTTACGGTTTATATCCTTTTATTTTTATGATAATAATTCAATTCTAGAATATTAGATCAAATTTATTATTTTATTTTGTCATTATTTAATTGATTAAATTTATTAAAATGTTTAAAATATACAACATTTTATTTTCATACTTTCAAACCTACAATGGCATAATTCAATAACCAATTTAATGAGACAGATAATAGATAACTGAAAAATTTCATTTTTAAACATTTAGATATGTAAGATGACCTTATCTATATTATCCATGAAGAGATTCAAAAATCCAATAATGCTCAATCTTCTATTCCCCTAGATTTTAATATTGTTAGACCTAATATGGGGGAAAATCATAATGTATATCAACATATTTAAACTCACTGACCTTCAACATTGGCAACACCTTCTATGGATATTTCCTCCTCTCCATATATATAATCCCTTATGAATGAGATCCATGATCTACATGCCAAAGTGTTACATCTTGAGCATGGTGATACTAGGCCATCACATGCCTTGGATTCTCATATTCTTTTGCATCCACAATTAAAACAACACATATATTAAACTCCTTTTCCATTCATAATTGTTACACCCAAGCTTAATTTTTTTGATGTTAAATGTGACCCATAAAATCATTTATTAGTTTTTTCACATAGTATGTTTGGACTATTTGTCTAATTATTAGATATTCACTAAGTTATTATTACATAGTTTAAATGACTATGAATTAAAATGGTTATAAAATCATCCTAATCATTCTATAAAAACATTAAATCCATTGGAAGATATGTTTTTGAAACACTTTTCAATCAAATTAGTGATAAATTTTTGTATGCTCAAGTTGCTCAACTTAATCAAAACTCTAGTGAGCCTATAGCATAATATGTCTTGTGATATTAAAATATATTGGAAAATATTACTATCCCCATAGAAGATAGAGACCTCCAAGACACATTCAAATAAATTTTACTACTAACATTGCATGAATATATTGTTGACCAAATTTGACCCGACAGGTCAAATTGGGTCCCTTTTAGGAAAAAAATGATTTTTAGGTGTTTTAGGGGTCTAATATTATAGGTCTTTTGATATTATTTAATGTCATATTAGCCTTGGTAATTAGTATTTTTAGTCATTTGAGTCATTTTGGAGGTTAAATAGGGCATTAAATGATTTATAGAGCCTCCTTGGGAAGTGTGAAGGTGTAAAAAGGCTAATGTCATGTGTGATGTCTCCTATTATGTCTCTAGTAACTTTTACTAATTGAAAAGTGGCAGGTTCTTAAAAAAGGGTAATTTGTTTTGAAAAAATGAGAATTTAATGAGGAGTACAAAGTTTTATAGACTCCTAAAGTTATGTACATTTAAAGAGTGTCACTTGGTCTTCTATATACTTACCTTAGTGATTAGTTTGATCAAAAACTTCAATAAATCAAGAATGTTGCTTATCTTTTCTTCTCCTAGGCTTGGCAAGTAAGAATGGCCTTCAAGTGTATACTTGGTATAGTTAACAAGAGATTTTTTATGAAAAAAATATAATAGAGTGACTTTGAAACTTATTCATAATCCATTTGATGTTTGGTTGTAGAGGAATGATGGTGTGTGCTTTATGAACCATTTCTAATAAGTTAAATTATCTATTTTGCTTAATAATCTATGTATCCTATAGGTTTTGACTTGGTTTAGACAAGTCCATATAATTCACTTGATGATTTAGTTTTAAAATTATGTTTACTCCATCACAAAATGGCCCACATGCTTGGTTTAGTGTTGTAAGGTTTTTGGATATGCAAATCATCTTAGGTTGCCAATGGATGCATCATTCTATATTACAAGTAGTTTTTTGCCATTTTTAAGATCATCATGATTTGGAATGATTCCAAAATATTGAAATAATTTCATTACCATGTTTTCAATGTACTCTCAATATTCTCACCTTTGAATCTCATTCTCCAATAAATTCTCCATCAGGGTGTAGTCATAATTAGCATACAATCAATTTGATATATGACTACCACTTACAGTCAGTAAGATGAATTATGCAAGATTATAAATCACATCCATGGAGTCATAGGTATTTTTAAAATGTTGATACATCTCTTTGAGACATAGATAATTGATTGAGATTCCCAATATTTTATTAGGAAGAAATAACTATTGCAATCATATGCAATATTTACACATAGTCACTATTGACTTGCCACTATAGGTGAATATAGAAGTTTTCAAATGTTGAAATGAGGTGTAGAAACTTGCATAAATATTTGATATCATCATATATTATTTGATGAATTTTAAAGAAAATTAATTTAGTAATAATTTTAAATTCATTATATCACTACTCATACCAGTTGACATATACTACTTACAAGTAACTCAAAATGCACTTATAGCTGCCCTCATAGAAACCACTCATGTTGTAAAGGAGTAGTTGAAATGATCAAGGTTTTTTATTATGAGAAGAGTCTTTTTAAAATATTTGAAATAGTTTTAGGAATAATTTAATTTGAAATCATGCACACTACCTATCCTCATCTTCACTGACTACATATATGAGATAACCACCTACAGATGGCTTAACAAAGGATTGAAAGTACTTGTATGAAAAATGATTGAGCAAGTGATTGAAATATTAGAGGTCTTAGTGTGAAAAAAAATTCATGATATAACTACTTGAAAATATAGGTTGGAAAATATAAGTGAGAACCTCTCAAGGATGATGACTATGGAATTCAGGCCCCTTGTCCCTAAAACATGAAAATAATGTTCCTTGATGTTTTGTCAGTATTTTTAATAGGGTTGTCATAAGATTTAAAGCATTTAGATGATCGTGCATTATACTATCCATATAGGAAATGAGTTATTCATATATTTAAGTGTAGATAACTTATGGATATTGGTTATTGAGAATCCCAAAGTTGTATTTTTATGCACTAATTTCAAGCATTGATATCTACAGGATTTTGATCCTAAAGAGACCTTCTCCACCTAAGTTACAAAACTAGACCGTTCCAACATATGTAGATGATTAAAAATGGTGAAATTGACATTTATAATATAATTTAAAATGTTAGAGGATGATATACTATATTTTTATTCCCAATATAAACCTATAGGTGCCTTACCTACAAGTTTCTCTTGCCTAAGAATTCGACCTACAACTGGTTGCAAACATGCTACAAATCCCTAGTATGAGCTTGGAGATGAAACATATTTTCACATTCAATAATATTTTAGAGTTGATAGGAAATTTTATTCCAATAAACATCAATATTTAGTTGGATAACTAGGTCTTTTGACTTAGTAAGTACAACTACAAGCATGTCTTGGTCTAAAAAGACCACCTACAAGTGATTATGAAACCATATTTCATCCTTAAAGATAGTTTATATATAGAGACACCCAATGTTTGATAAGGATGAATGTTTTTAAGACCTATATTGGATCCAAAATAAATTTCATATAAATTCAAAATATGTCTCATGCTTACAATATTCTTGTTTTCCCCAATAATTGGTAGCTATAGTCAACTATAGTTGGCAGTGACCCAAATGGTGATTGTTATAGGTCTTTGGCATAGAAAGTGTATAGTATAAGTGGATCAAGGGACTATGAGATATAATTAATGGTTTTAATTAGGACCTTATATCAATGTAAGAAACTTTAGATATGTCAAATACATATATAGGTAGGAAACATGTACAAACAAGATTAGTCTATTAGTCATACCTAGCTAAGTAAGAATATGGGTCAAGGTGAAAGCATGGGTATGAGATTTTGTAAGAATTATTAATTTAATAATAATGATGAAAATAATATCAAAATACACTCATGTAATTATAAGTAACATGGATAATATGTTCTAATCAAGTAACCTATAACCTATATCTTGAATATTGCACATAATTTGTTCCCTAATAGTCTCTTTTGGGTTTTAATAGAGTTAGAAGATCATATGACCTAAATAGGGGAAAAAATTGGTAAAAATAGTATACATAACCTATTTAATCCTATAAAATATTCCTTTTTTATGATGGAATAAGGGGAGTTCCCTTTGTTCTGTCTCAAAGAGAGGGCACTCCCTTTATGAACCAAACCTACAGTCTTGAGGAATGGAGAGAAAGGGATGAACTAGGAGTTGGATGAACATTTATAAAAGGTTTGTGGAGCTATAATACATTTAAAATAAATGAAAAACCAAGAATATAAGGATGGAAACTAATAATATGGTCTAGTTGGCTAAGTTTGCAATTAGGCCTATTAAGCATGGTGAGGCCTAGAAGCCAAAGAGGAGGTCAATGTCACTTCTATCTCTAGGAGTGGATTCTAATGGAAAAAGAAAAATTTATTATGGAAAAACAAAGGTATATAATATATTGGGTTGTAGGTAAATCCATAAAAGGTCATTTTGGGCTTTAAGACCAATTAGGCCTATTAGGCAAGGTTTAGGCCTAGTGTCCAAATGAGGAGTCATTCACATTTATAGCCTTAGATATGAATTTTAACCTATTTAATCATGTTTTTGGGGTTAATATATATGTGATAAATCTTTTTAAAATTAGATAAGTTGTAAGGGAATCTATTTTTGGCCAAAAAAATAACACTAAGCCTATGTAGATGAAAGGAAAGAGCTCAATAAGGCAAATTCAAATGCTCATATCTCCTTTGGCACCTTTCATGGATATCTAAGGAGTTTAGGGAGATTAATTTATGTCCTTAAATTTTATCTTGTGGAATTTTTTTTCAAATACAATGTCCCATATTTATGAATGAAACTTAAGAGGGTAAAATAGGGCTAGATTAATCAAAATCCTTGTTAGTGACCAGTTTGATAAAATTTAGTCATTAGTGCACCCAAATGGAATATTTTTCCTAGAATTATGTTTTAAAATTGTATAGGACTATCTTAATCTACCCACCATACTTTTTTTCTATACTAATTGTATGAATGAGGTTCAAAATAGGCTATTTTTGATAATATTGTGTCTTTTTTAGGTTCCAGGAGGATTTTGAAGATGAAACCAAATTTGGGAGAATTATTAGGACTTTGGATAACCCTAATGAAAATTTAATACATTATAATAAATCCTAAGTTCTCTAATAATAGCTCTCATCTCAGCCAGTCAAAACTAGCATAGTGAACATGGTGGTGAGAAGTGTGAAAATTTCAAGTAAAGGTGATTTTAAGGTGTACCTAGTGCCTATAATGTCATGGAGGGTCTTGAAAATTTTAATCCACTCCATTTTATATATTTTAATTAAAAAATTATGCCTTTATGGAGGCCAAGTATAAAGGGTGTCTAAAAGAAGAGTTATTTTGATTGCAGATGGTGATAAATCATTTTAGGAAGATTATAAATGACCAAGACTACAACCAATGCATGGAGAGGAATATATGAAATCATTAAATCTCATTAAAATCATAATAATTATCCATATTTAGTTTTATGATGTTAAAATAAGGCTAAATCATGAGGGTAGTTTTTTGAGCCAACAAAGGGAATTCCATACCACTTTTTATGAGTTTCATGACTTGGAAAGCCACTTGTCTCTTTTAAAATTGCATGGTAAATTTAAAACCATATTATCATGAAAAAATAAACTATTTTATTATATTTTCAAGTTTTCTTACGATCTTTGGAATTATTTCTTCTCCTCTCTCTCTCAAGTTGTATAAAAACTAGCCATTTTGGCTTTTTTAATTTATGCTCCATTTGAGTATGGAAAATCGTTACTCATTTTCATACCATGTATAAATAAATAATACTAGTTTTTACCTCTTTTATGACTTTGCATAGTGTTTTCACTTGGATGATTGAGTTTTTTTAGTGATGACTTGTTATTTCTTTAGCATTATTGTTTCACTCTCTCACCTATTTGTAGTTGAAAAGCTTTGTATTGTAAATCATTTGAAATTTTTTGGGAAATTTAAAGTTGAGTGAGTTATCATATTCAATAGTGTCATTATAGACCTTTTTTATAGTCCTCTTATACTAAACATTCATCTGTAAACTCATAACGAAATGTTGATGTGAAAAGATGTAGATTAGAGAAGTGTATGTTTGGTTAGTCCTTTGTTATCATGTGTAACATGCAATTGGTTGGTATTCATAAACTAATTTTTTGTATCACATCCCTTATGATAGTTTAATTTTAGCTTTTTCTCCCATTTCCCTCACAATTTTAGGTGTAGTAGTGATTTACAAGTGGTACATCAAGGGATCTAGCCCTATCTAGAGATTGACCTCATTCTTAGGTTCACCCATAGCTTAGAGGTGTTTTAGTTATACCACTTAGATGAAGAGAGATGATACATCTCCTCAAAGGGTTAAAATTCAAGTGATAATAGTTTTTGGCATACCGAATGGGACTCTTAGTCCAAGAAGCTAAAAGATTTTTAATGTTGTATTTCGACACATGAGCCTTTGGATGCATTTATCTAAACATAAATGGTGACTATAAGATTAATTCATCTGGTCAAACATCACAAGTATTCCTTTGGAATATTTTTGATAATCACTCCTTGTGTTCTTTCTTCCTAATGATGTTCCATGGTTGACTTTGTTGTTGAGTATTATTTTACACAAGTTGGTGAGGTTTATCAAGCTTATGTCATTCCTTATCAGCCTTGTCATGATCCTTTCTAGTTAAAATATGATTAATACCAGATCTAATATGACCATTTTCAACCTTATCATGAGTTTTATTAGTCCTATAACTAGTATCTTTAATATTTTGTACCTCTTAGTCAACCTAGTCACTCTAATCATTCCATTAAAAATTTCAATCAAACACTCTTGGGATATGATAAATACATGTTAGATCTTGACATACTAAGGGGACATGGTCAAGATATTCCTCTTCATTTAATTCATAAGGTGAGAGGTGAATTATATTTGGTTAAGAGAGAGTGAGCACCTATTGAGAGAGCTAATTGGTAAAGGTTCACAAGTGAGATGTTAGATGTGAGTGGCCTAGTTTCATCCTTAGAGGATAGGATAAAAATTCATGAGAATTAGCCTCACTAAACCTATCAAAATTCATATCCACTTCCACAATATTTTACCAACCCTACATTATTCCTACTCATGAACCCAATCAAGCTTATCAAAGTCATCTTTTTCTCAATCAGCTAGAAGAGAGAATTAGAAAGACAAATTTGGCATCACCAAGAAGGAGAAGGATATTGAAGATATGGTAGCCATTGAGAATCAAAGTTAGGTTATGACAATTGAGACACAACTTTAGATCCCTTAAGAGGACCTAAATGATAAGAAAGAGTTGAGTCCTTCTGTTGAGTCTTCTTATTTGGTTGATAAGAAAGAATGCCTTCTTTGTGCCAAAAATTAAGTATTATATGAAGTCCTTTTGGATTATAAATAATAACATGAATTATATTCTCTTGTTGTTTCCCTTCACGATGTTGATAAAAAAAGATGACTTGTGATAACAATTTGAAAACTTTTTAAATGAGTTTGAATCTTTCAACGGGTCTACAAATTCCTTAGAGATGATTACAAGTGATAGTAAGAAGATGAAATTTTTAAAAATATTATATAAGATCCAAAGCAAAGTTTACCTCACCATTTGGAGGTCAAAAAAATATTCTATTGGCCTCAATCTTCTAAGGAACAATAAATCATTCCTCTTGAAACCATGCCTATAAAGAATATGCAAGTTGATCATGAGATGAAGAGTGGGTATAAATATGAGGTATGTGTACAAGGCCAAGAGGAATATATTTAAATTGGAGACCTATTTGAATATGGTATACTTGAGATAATAACAAGTGAGTGCCAAGAAATAGGTCTAATCTATCAAGTGTCCAATCTAAGGAGTAACATGTTTGGCACTATCATTAACTCATAAAGAAGGAGATTTAAGGAATTTCTTTTTTTTTTTAATCTTGGAAATGGAGGTATGCTTAATTTATAGTTTTATATATTGGTTGGTTTTTCTAATTTCCCTAAGTGCATTGAGCACATGTGTATGTGTGTGTCTTGTTAGTTTGTTTACTTTGTTTAGTGTGTGTCCTTTATTTTGTGTTTGAGGTAGTTAATTGGTCTTGTCTTGATTAAATGTTGTGGTCAATGGTCAAAGGTCTCCTTGTTTTGTTTCAAACTTTAGATGACTCCCTAAGCCTAATACACTGATAAGGCTATTGATATTTAGTATAATAGGCATACTACCCCTATAATTCACCAATTTATTGACCAAATTTGACCCTATAGGTTAAATTAGAACCCCTATAGGAAAAAAATTAATTTTTGGTGTTTTAGGTGTCTAATATTATGTCACAATGTGTATTATAGGTTTCTCAATGTTATTTCATGTCATAATAGCCTTAGTCATTAGTATTTTTAGTCTTTATGTCCTTTTAAGTCATTTTAGGGGTCAAAATGGGGCATTAAATGAGTTTTATAGACTCCTTGGGAGTGTGAAGGTGTAAAAAGGGTAATTACACATGTCGTATGTCTTATTATGTCTTTACTATCTGTTACTAACTAAAAGGTGGCCTTAAAAAAAGGGCAATTTTCTAGAAAAAATGAGCATTTAATGATGTGTATAGAATTGTTCAAACTCCTACAATTGGGGGAATTTCAAGAGTCTCACTTGGTATTCCATACACTTATTTTAGTGACTAATTTGATCATAAACTTTAGTAAATAAATAAAACCACTTATCTCTTCTTCTACTTGGCTTGGCAAGCAAAAATAACCTTTAGGTTTGTACTTGGTGTGGTCATCAAGAGAGGTTTTAGGAAAAATGATCCTAGGGGTGTCTTATACACTCAGTCAAATTACATTTTATGTTTTTTTATAGGAATGCTGGTTTATACTTTATGAACCATTCTTAAGAAGTTAGACTATCTGTTTTGTTTGCTAATCTGTGCACCATATATGTTTTGACTTAGTTTGGACAAGTCCATACAATTAACTTACTGATGTTATTTCCAAATGATTTTTAATCCCTCATAAAATTCTCCCCATGCTTGGTTTATTATTTCAAGGTTTTTGGATATGAAAAATATCTTAGGTTGGAAGTGGATCCACCATTCTATGTTACAAGTAATTTTTCACCATTTTCAAGATCCTCATGCTTTAGTAGTGATTAAAAGGGGTGAAAATAGGTTAATTTCCATGTTTAAATGTTATATAAATTTAATAACCTTTAAATATAATTCTCAAATAAATTATCCATGAGGGTGTAGTCATAACAAGCATACAGTCAGTTTGCCATATGACTTCCACTTACAGTCAGTAAGATGAACTGTGCAAGATTCTAAATCACATCCATGGAGTCACAAGGAGTTAAAAAATGTTGATACATATCTTTGATACATATAAAAGTGACTTATATTTCCAAAATTTCACTAGGAATAACTAACTATTACAACCATATGCAATATTTACACATAATAACTATTGGCATACCACTACGGGTGCCTATAGAAGTTTTCAAACATTGAAATGAGGTGTAGACACTTGCCTCAATATTTGATATCATCATATATTTTTTAATCCCTTTGAAATATCATGGAGTTATTCATAAGGTTAAATTCATGATATCAATACTCATACCAGTTCACATATACTATCTGCAAGTAACTCAAAATATACCTATAGGTGCCCTAATAAAAACCAGTCATGTTGCAAAGGAGCACTTGAACCGATCAAGGTTAATGATCATGAGAATATTATTTTTAAAATATTTTAAATATGTTTAGGAATAATTTAAGTTTGAATTATGCACACTAACAATCCTCATCTTCATTACATGTTTACATGAGAATAATCACCTATAGGTGGCTTAATAGAGGACTGAAAGTACTTGTATGAATAAGGGTGGAGCAATTGATTGAATTCTTTGAGTTCCTAGTGTGAAGAAAAATTCATGACATACCTACTAGAAAATATAGGTTATAAAATATAAGTGAGAACCTCTCAAATATGATGACTATGGAATTTAAGCCCCTTGTCCCTAAAACATGAAAACAAAGTTCCTTGATGTTTTATTGGTATTTTGTAATAGGGTTGTCATAAGATTTAAAGCATTTATATGATCATCTATTATAGTCTCCACATAAGAAAAGAGTTATAAAAATATTGAAAGGAAGATAACTAGTGTAGGTTGGTTATTGAGAATCCCAAACTTGTATTTTTATGTACTAATTTCAAGCATTGATATCTACAAGATTTTGATCTAAAAGAGACCTTCTCCACCCAAGTTGCAAAACTAAACCATGCCAACATATGTGGATGATTCTAAATGGTGAAATTGATGTTTATGACCTAATTTATCATTTAATAGGATGATATATTGTATTTTTATGCTCATATACACCTACAGGTGCCTTATCTATAGGTTTCTCTTGCCTAAGAAGTTGACCTATAACTAGTTGTAAAGGTGCTAGAAATATATCATATAAGCTTGGATATGGAAACATATTTACACATTGAGTAATATTGTTAATTTTATAGGCCATTTTATTAAAATAAACATCAATCTTGAGTTGTATAACTAGGTATTTTGACTTAGTAAGTACATTTTATGCATGTTTTGGTTTAAAAATACTACCTATAGCTGACTGTGAAACTGTGTTTCATCCTTGAAGAGAGTTTATATATAGAAACACTAATTTTTGATAAGTATGAATATTATTAAGACATATATTAAAAAAAATTCATATCGTAGTGAATCCAAATATGGTTCATGCCTAAAATAGTCTTATTTTCTCCAATAATGGGTAGCTATAGTCAATTGTAGCTCGTAGTGACCCAAATGGTGATTGTTCTAGGTCTTTGGCATAGCAAGTGCATAGTATAGGTGGATCAAGGGAATATGGGATATAATTAAGTGTTTTAATTAAGACCTTATATAAACGTAATCATCTTTATATGTGTCAAATTCACCTACAGGCAAGAGAAATATATAAATAGGGTTAACCTATTGGTTAGACCTAGTTGAGTAAGAATATGGTTCAAGGTGAAAGCATACGTATAAGAGTTTTTAACAATTTTTAATTTCCTAATAATGATTAAAATAATATAAAAATAATCTCATGTTATTATAAGTAACATAAATATGATGTTCTAATCAAGTAACCTATAGCCTACATCCTAAACATTGTACATAGTTTGTTCCCTAATAGTTTGTTTTGGGTTTTAAGGGAGTTGGAAGGTAAGATGACCTTACCAGGGGCCAAAATTTGGTAAAAATTGGATTCATAACCTATATAATCCTATAAAATATTATTTTTTTATGATTTAATAAGGGTAGTACCCTCTATTTTGTCTTAGATAGAGGGCACTCCATGTATGAAGAAAACATGTAGCCTTGAGGAATGGAGAGAAAGGGATGAAATAGGAGTTGGGTGAAAATTCATAGAAGGTATGTAGAGTTTTAATACATAAAAAAACTTTTGAAACCAATAATATAAGGATGGAACCCAATAATATTGTCTAGGTGGATAAGTTTGGAAACTCCCCTGTTAAGCATGGTGAGGCTTATAAGCCAAAGAGGAGATCATTGTCACTTCCAGCTATAGGAGTGGATTAGAATGGACCAATACATGTTTATAGGGGAAATAAATAGAGGTATATAAGCTATTGGGATGTATGAAAATCCATCAAATTGTCATTTTGGGATTTAAGACCACTCAAGCTTGTTAGGCAAGGTTTAGGCCTAGTGTCCAAATGATGAGTTATTCACATTTCTATTTTTAGATATGCAATTAAAATTATTAGATAATATTTTTGTGGTCACCATATAGGTGATAAATATTCTGGAAGGTAGATAAGTTGTATTGGAATCCGCTTTTGGCCCAAAAATCAATATTAAGCCTATGTAGATGAATATAAAGCAAATTTGAATGCTCATATCTCTCTTGGAACCTTATGTGGAGATATAAGGAGTTTATGGAGGTTTAAAAAGGTCATAAAATTTCATCTTGTGGAATTTTTTTTCAACTTCAACATCCCATATTTATGAATGAATCTTAAGAGGGTAAAACTGGCCTAAGATTCATCAAAACACTTGCTAGTGACCAGTTTGAGAAAATGAAATATTTAGTTCACTAAAATGGCATAGTTTGCACATAACTATGTTTTAACCTTGTATAGGACTCTCTCAACATAATTCCCATACTTTTGGGTTGTATAAAATTATACAAATGAGGTTTAAAACATGGTATTTTTTTATAATTTTATGTGTTTTTAGGTTCTAAGAGGAGTATATAGATGATAGCAACTTTGGGAGAACTATTAGTACTTAGGATAACCCATAATGTACATTTAATACTTTATAACAACTCTTAATAATTTAAATCATAAATCTTATCTTAGCTAGTCACAACTAGCGTACTGAACATGGTGGTGAGAAGTGTGAAAACTTCAAGTGGAAGTGATTTTAAGGTGTGTCTAATGCCTCTAAGGACATGGAGGGAATTTAAAAGTGTCATAAAATCCATTTAATGTATTTTAATATAAAAATAATGCCTTTTTGGATTCCAAGTGTGCAGTGTGTGTGAAAAAAGAATTTTTTGGACTACAAATGGTGATGACTCATTTTTGAAAGATTTTAGATGACTAGGACTACAACCAATGCATTTAGAAGATTGTTTAAAATAATTTACTCTCATTTAAATAATTATACCTATCCCTATTTAGTATTGGGATGTTAAAATATGGATAAATTATGAACGTGGTTTTCTAAGCAAACCAAGGGAATTTCATGCCACTTTTCATGAGTTTCATGACTTGGAAAGCCACTTGTCTCTTCTAACCTTGCATGGTCAATTTCACACCCTCTTATAATGAAAAATTAACTCATTTTATCATCTTTAAAAGTGTCCTTTTGACCCTTATAATTTTTTCTTCTCCCCTCTCTCTCAAATCTATAAGAACTAGCCATTTTGGCCTTTGTAAGTTAGTTTCCACCTAAGTATGGTTAAGTGCAGCACATTTACGCACCATAGATAAATAAAGAATACTAATTTTTACCTCTTCCATGAATTTTCATAGTTTTTTCACTTGGATGATTGATTTTAATTAGTCATGACTTGTTGTTTCCTTAGCATTGTTGTTTCAATCTCCCACCTATTTGTAGTTAGAAGGCTTCTTCTTGTAGGTCATGTGAAGTGTTCTAGGAACTTTTAAGATTGATTGAGTTAGCCTATTCAAAAATGTTATTTTATACTTATTTTCTATTACTCATAGCCTAAATATTCATCCATAACCTCATAATGAAATATTGATGTGAGAAGATGTAGATTAAAGAAGTGTATGTTTGGTTAGTCTTTTGTTCTTATGTGTAACATACAACTAGTTGGTATTCATCAACTAATTTGGTGTATCACCTTCATTAGGATAGTTTAATTTTATTTTTATATCCCTTTTGCCTCACATGTTTGTGTATTAGTGATTTACATGTAGTACATCAAGGGAGCTAGCCCTATCTAGAGATTCACCTCATTATTAGGCTCACCCAAATCCTAGAGGTGTTTCAATTGTGCCACTTGGATGATGAGAGATGATACATCTCCTTAAAAGGTGAAAATATAAGGGAAAATAGATATATTATTTAATAATTTTCAAACATTCATAGATTTATGCCATACAATGAAAGAAAGGGAAGTCAAGCTTCTCTCTTTGGGTAGATTAAAGTACACCACTAGATCATATTTAAATAATAATTTTTATAATAATATCACATAAAATGTAAGTCCCACTAAAAAAAATAATGATAAAAATACCATAGTTAACATAGATTTAGAGCCACATACTCACATGGTTTTATTATTTCTTCCATGGAGAGTTTTCCCAAATTTACATGAATCACCAACATATGTTTTACAAAATCTCTTGGAATGTAAAGTCGTATATCTCCCTTTGATCAAAAAGGTTTATATGATTAGGAATCTTCTAAATATTTATGATTCCAATTCATTATATGATTATCACATGAAACTAGGCCATACCATAGACAGATGCATCAGTTTGAGATAGTAGATACAAAATTTTATTGAGGCCAATATCGTTTATGTGGTCACACCTATAGAGTCACCTAAAGTTCAACCAATGGAAGTTAAGGCAATGAGAATATTTTTGGATCCATTTATAAAAACATAAAACTAATGAGGAAAGAGGCACTTTAGGTGTTTAATATACATATTAGGCACATCCACCACTAGTATCCTATCATACTACTTCTAAGGATACTACTTATATATATAAGGACTTATATGCATTAGTGAAGGTGAATAAGTGTGTTAAATTTTTATAGGGGGTTTGGAATAATAATAGGTCAATGAATTCTCCTTTTGTCTATTTTTCATGATGTTATACACTTCATATGGTGTGTAAATCAAGAAAAGTTATTTGTCAAGTAACCTCTATGTGGGAAGATGCAAAAAGGTAGTTATGCACCTTTATAGGGATCTTGGAGTTAGTTCTAGATAGTATTCTTGATTTTATATTCATAGGAGGTATTTATTCCATTTATAGTAGTGAGGAAGAGGAGAAACAAGTCAAAAAATATTGATCAAGAAAGAAAGTATGCCAAGAAGGTGTTATGTAATCTTTCTTAAACGCATATACACATACCTATGTTCAAGGTCATGGATAATTTGTTGTCTTCCTAAGTTTTGATGAATGAAAAAATGAGATGGGAATAATTTAAGAGTATGGTTGATGGTTAAATGTTTAGGTATGCTTGTACTAAGAAATGTCAACTAGATAAATAAATGAGAGAACCTTGTTAATGGTGGTAAGACACAAACCTTGTTAAATGGGCCTTTTACACTTTTCAAATTATGTATATCGACTAAAGGATCAACTTAATTGAAAAAATTATTATAAATACTTATGAATATTGTTTATTATTAATTGAGTCCATATATTTCAATACTTTACAAGATATTTTAGGCTAACTTACTATGTGAAGGAATAAACCCCTTTTTGGGAGCCTTGTTCTTGATTATTTGACTATGTTATAGATTACAAATTTCAAGAATTTTTAAAAGAATGATTTTATCATATGTTTTAGTTGTCAATAAAGGTTAATTTATTATTTTATGAGGATGTATGTTATAAGATAAAATATAGATATTTGTGTTGAAATGTGGGACTCCACAGTCTTTATTTTCTTGTATTTTGCATTGAGGTTTTATGACTGAGCTTATAGCATAGTGGGAATATCTATAAATATAATGAGAGAAAGAAATTTTTTTCACCTTTTGTAAGTCTTTAAATTTATTTGAATATGTTTCCACTAATTCCTTGTGTGGATGATGGATGATGTAAGCCAAATAAAGTATTGCTTGTTTCCTATGTTTGTTTTCCTACATAGTTAAGGGATTCTTATTGTGGAAAGACACAATAATAAATGCTTAAGGGCCAAATAGTGATTTGGATATGATTAATAGGTAAATATAGTGATAATTAAAATTTCACATGTTTTTAAAACACTTCATAATGAATGAAATCTATTTTTTAACTATCTCAGGTGTAGATAAGGTAGTAATAACCCTAACCTAGAGTTTTGAAGATATAGAGAGATTCCAATAGTAAAAATAAATGAAAGGTTGTGAAAATCATAGGAAAAATTTAAGTAAAGATATTTTAAAGGTTATTTTTGGTGCTGTGTACAAAAAATAGAGAATATTAGTGAAAAGAGACCTAGAAGAACTAAAACAAGGAAACAAAGAGCAAAATGGTCCAAGAAAAGTGATTTAAGAGTATATTTAAGTTTGGAAATTGTGGAAATAGAATTTATATAAAAAGGGTAACTGAATCAAGAGTTTGTTTTACAATTTGAATAAGGTACAATTATATTCAAAATGGAAATTACTTAAAAAAGGGTTAGTAAAACTACATGAAAAGTATGTAGAGTTGTATAAAGGATTGAGTTGAGACCTAAAACGTTTAGGAAAGTTGTTAGATGGTAAAATAAAGGCTCTTAGAGATAAATATTTAGTATAATAATCCTTTTGAAAATTTGATGCCTTTTGGCTCTAAGAAGTCTTGAAACTTAGTGAGGGAATAAATGCAAGAAAGCAAGAATGATTTGAAGTTTGAAGTTTGAGTTGTTTATGGGTTCACAATGCTATGTGAAGTAGTGAAATAAAACTAAACATTTAGTTCATTTTAGGAAATTGATGATAAAAATCAAGATGGATATAATAACCAAGAAAAATTGAATATACTAATGACAAACATTACTGATTGTAGGAGACAAAACTTAGAATAGGGAAAGTATGTTGTAAGAGAGGAGCTCTACATTATTTGGTATCAAAGCATAAATATTATTTGGTAAAAGGAAAGGAAAATATCCAAAAATAAGGTACATAATTTGTTTTGTTTTTAATTATATGTTCTTATGCATGGATGAGATGTGTTAATGTGTGAATGTGATAACTTCTGAATCAAAATAGGTTGAACTTTGTCCCCACTTAGTGTGAGTTCACAAGTATTTTATTAAATTAAAAAAAAATCACATAAGGGTGCCTTTACTCTGTTAACCCTTTTACAATGCAAACATGGATTTATATAGTTTTTACCAATGACCGGTAAAAACATCTAATACTATAACCAAATAAATACGAGAAAACAACCCGTAAGGTAGTTCTAATTAATAAATATAGAACATGAAAACTACCTAAAAATTAATCTAAGTAAATCTATTTTATAGGGGTGTCTTTACTAAAAGATGCATGCCCCATTTGCAATGTATTTATTAACTACCAAAAATCTAACCTAATGTTAAGACTTTGGAACAAGTCCTAACAAACCCCCCTATGATCCAAAGTCAGGTATTTGGACACATACCAAGCATTTTTCTAAATTTTTCAAATTTGATTTTGTCAAGGGGTTTTGTGAAGATATTAGCTATTTGATTGGCAGTTGGGCAATATATTGGATCAAAATTTTTCTTTGCCACCAACATTCATAGATAATGGTATTTGACATCCATATGTTTTGTTTTGGCATGAAACACTGGATTCTTGGACATCTTGATTACACTCTGATTATCAATGTATAACTGTGTAGGAGCAAACTAAGAAACCTGAAGATCTTCAAGAATATGATGAAGGTAAATAATTTCTCTGGAAGCATCCCATGTTGCAATATACTCTGATTTAGTTGATGAATTTACCATTGTATCCTGCTTCTTACAATACCAAGTAATGGTAGCTGAACCCATATGCATAGTGTATCCTGTGGTTGACACTTTGTCATCCACACATCCACCAAAATTTGCATCACAATATCCAACAAGTTTGAATTTCTTGTTGAGGTGGTATTCAAGGCCATATGTTTTCATTCCCTAAAGGTAACAAAGTACTCATTTTGTTGCATGCCAATGAATTTATCTAGGCTCATGCATAAACCTAGATAAAATTCCAACTTAAAATGAAATATCAAGCCTGGTAGTCATCAAGTATATCAAACCTCCCACCAATTGTCTATATGTGGTGCCATCAAAAAAGGCACTACTATCATCCTTAGACAATTTCAAGTTACTTTCCATGGGAGTGAGGGCAGGTTTGCAATCACTCATGCCAAACCTCTATAATGAATTAGAAATATACTTAGTTTGTGAAATGAAAATACTATGCTCTTTCTGAGTTACCTCTATGCCTAGATAGTAGTGAAGAAGTCCAAGATCTGTCATCTCAAACCCATCTTTTAATTCCTTCTTCACAGACTTGTCATGGTTTTCATCATTACCTGTAATAAACGAGTCATCTACACAGAGAACAAGTATCACCATTTTATTACCCTACACTCGAAAATAGAGAGTATCATTAGATTCACTATGATGAAAACCAATGGATTTCAAGTATGAATCCATTTTCTCATACCAAGCCCTGTGTGCCTGTTTGAGTCCATACAAAGCTTTTATCAATTTACATACTTTGTGTTCAGCAACCACTTGTTTAAAACCTTGAGGTTGTTTCATATAGACTCTTCCTGTAGATCACCATTTAAAAAGGTACTTTTAACATCTAATTGATGTACTTTCCAACTATTTTGTGCTACTAAGGCAAGTACCATATGAATGGTGTGCCATTTGGTAGTTGGTGTAAATGTTTCCTCATTGTCAATGCCTTCTTGTTGCACATATAATTTTTCAACAAGTCATAACTTATGTTTATCAATGGAGCCATCTAATCTATACTTATTCCTATAAACCCATTTACATTCGATGGGTTTAACATGTGGAGGAGGATCAAATAACACCCATGTATTATTGCTAAGTATGGAATCATACTCAAATTTCATTACCTGTTGCCAAACATGTTTAGTAGATGCCTCCTCAAAAGTGGATGGCTCAGTGGAAGAAGTAGTAACAACCATAACATAGTTTACCTATTTTTGAGAATTCTTGAGCCTTGTTAAACCAACTTCATCTGTTGTCAAGTCAAAAAAAGTACTTTGAGCCCATTTTGGATACTTAGACAAATTATTCAAATCAAGGACTCTATAATTCTCATCATGTGCATCATTCGAAGGGGGACTTAGAGAATTTTCAACAATTTCTAAGTCATCAACTTGTGAATTTGTAGATGAAGGAGAGGATAGTGAAGGAATATGAGTTCCATATCATAACATCAAAGAGTTATCCCCATTATTCAAACCCTTATCTCTTTTTGTCTTTTTCCTCTCTAATCTATCAAGTTGAGAATCAATCTCTGTTGGGATATGAATACAGGAAGCACACAATTGATTACCAAATACAAGCAACTTAATATGCAGAAATAACCAGAATCAATAAGTAACTAGAATCCAAAAATAACACAAGATATGAGAGACAATACACAACTTGTATTAAAACTCTTTCAGAAGGAAATAAAACAAAGAAGGCTGCCACAGTTCTTCTTCCTTACACACTTATAAGGCTCCCACACCTCTAGGGCATAAACAGTAAATCTTCCCTCAAAGCTCTCTCTCTTAGGTCCCAACACACAACTCAAACATAGGTTGGTGTTCACCTTACGCCTGTGCTCCATGCACTCCACAAGTGTTCCACGCACTCCAAAAGTACACACACGTACTTCAAGTAGATCTCCTCTAAACTTGTAACAACTTGCACCTCAATCTGATCTTACTTATGGAAGGATCTTCCTTACCTTACTCTTTGCTCTCTTTTTGAGTACACACTGTACTCCAAGTAGATCCCACCTAATTTTGCTCCCTATTGTGTTGCTATCCTATCTGATCTTGCACACCTGCAAATCAACCTAGTTTTACACACCTGTGAACCTTGACCTTGCACACACATACATCTAAAAATCAATGATCTTACTTACCATGTATATCTCCTATAGAAGCCATGCTCACCTAATGACCAAGATCATACACTCCTAAAGAACCCTGGTGATTCTCCAATCCAGCACCCATACTTGGTACTATGGCACTAGGAGGAACACACCATTGCTCACCTCACACACAGAAGGAGCTTATAATATTGCTCTCTTACTCTTTAGCACAAATTTACAATACAACCAATGAGTCTCTTAAATAGATCTCATGCAAACAATAATTAGACACCTAATTACAATAATTAGATCCACAGCTCTTAGTCTAAAATTAGCTCTTGACATGTAAACAGTTGGTTCATTAACTAACTACCTATAATATACTCACAGTCAAACCACACAGGTGACTGACATTGCTCCCTGTCTACCAGGGGGTCACCGACGCTAGCCAACTTTTGACCGACGTCGGTTGTTCTCCTGCCTTATCATGTCGACATCGGTTGGCCTGACCGACGCTGGTGTCTGCGACACTCTGCAACCCTTCTGTAACCTCCTCCATGTCTACATCAGTGAAGATTTTAGCTCCACAACCTAACAATCTCCCACTTGGAGATAGACAACTACATTATACCTATACTTGTACCCCATCTAATCTATTTCCTGGCTTGTATCCCTCTTCAAGATCAATCTTGAAGAGAACCCACCACACAACCTATGGTGCACTTCTTGTCATCTGAGTACCCTGCCACATTCACATCTACAAACACATGTAGTGAAGTCCTGACCCTGAATAGCATGAATCCCTACTGCTGGTCCTTCTCACATCCTTGAGAATCCACTTCTCTGAATTGGCACTTAACTCTCTGACAACACCCACTGCTTGGGCAAACTCAGGTCTATACTAAACCTCATGTGATTTCGAACACTGAACTATCTAGTCCTTAGTGTACTCTGATTTTGCATCCTGTGTAATGAACCTCGCCAACACCTAATTCACATCAGCTCCCATTGGAAACAAAATTAACCTGTGATCTCCATGTTTCCCATGCCAAAGAATTTTGCTACTTCAAATTCTTCATAGCAAACCATTGAACTAATCTTACCCTTAGCTCAGTAAAACCCTGTATGTACAAACTTGTTAGCAAACATACCATCCACATACAGTAACAAAATGATGTTGAAATCATCATCCACCTAGTAAGTCAAACCATAGTAGTTACCCTGACATTGACTAAAGTCATGCTTTGTCATCCCCCTGTCAAAACCTGTACCACTGTCCTGTAGCTCCCTCAAGACCATATGACCTAGCCTTCCATCTCACGTTTCCATTCTCTCTATTCTTCAACTAAGGTATCCATTCATCTCTATGCTTTCATACCTACTGGCAACCCTACCAAATCTCTGCTTGGTTTTGCAATCTCTCCATGCCATGCTCCCACTGTTTCCTGGATCCTTCCTGCTCTATAGTCATCAACTAGTATAAAGAAGAGGAATAATGAATTTGAGGCCTACTTACATCTTCAGTCCTCCATATGGGTGTTTAAGACTCCTTGACAGCTTGTTATCCACCCAAAATTTGTTACAGTGACCGACCTCAATCACCACACAGTCTGCATCCAACCGACATTAGTTACTGTGCCTATCCTGACTACCAACCCTACTGACATCGGTGTCCTTCTGCTACTGACATCGATCCTCATGACCGATGTCGGTCTTACCTACTGTTGATATCAATTTTCCTACCAACACCAGTACCTGTGTTTTCTATAAGTGATGACTTTTTACCTGCGAGCTCCTTTGAATCAAGTCCCATGTCCAAACTGCCTTGCTCATAAGTATCCAGCCCATCCACTGGTCTCTATCTGCCATCTTCTCCATAAACACTAAGGCTTTCCAGTTCTTAAGCTTATCAAATATATCTATCTTCTGCTTAAGAGCATGCATCTCCTTCTGCTCATGTGACCAAGCCTATGAAGCCACGTCTCCACAACAAAAGAAGAATCAGTAATATAAACAAGTAGATAAAGAGTACCTATTTTCTTACCACTAGCTAATTCAAGTGTATCCACTGTGAGAGTTCTTGTGCATCTCTCATCACCCAACTCTTCTAAAGAAATTAGCCACATCTCCAAACCTGGGACCTGCATGACCTCCTTCAACACCCATGTGTTGGCCTCTGCTTACAATTTCAGCTTCACTTCCCCTTTGCCAATTCTTTGGCAAGGCTCACCAACTCCTCTCCCTAGGGCTGCATGGAAAGATGCAACCAAATCTATTATCCAGGATTCAACTTTACCTAAGAAACCTCCCAGAGCATCCTGTGCAACAACCCCTACAACATCTACATCTTCAGTTCCTTCATGCTAATCTGCTACCAACCAACAATCTTCTTTTACCTACTCTTTCTTTTCATAGGACCGTAAGTGACCATCTATACTTTTCAACTCATCCATTCTTAGCTTACTTTCATCTGCCATTACTCTACTCCCACTCAATTAGAAACCCCTGAGAGAGACCTGTAACCAAACACAAAACCTCCTCCCTACAACCTTAGCTCTGATACCACGTGTTGGGATATGAATATCGGAAGCACACAATTGATTACCAAATAAAAGCAACTTAATATGTGGAAATAACCAGAATCAACAAGTAACTAGAATCTATAAATAACACAAGATATGAGAGACAATACACAACTTGTATTAAAACTCTTTCAAAAGGAAATATAACAAAGAAGGCTGCCACAGTTCTTCTTCCTTACACACCTCTAGGGCTCCCACACCTCTAGGACATAAATAGTAAATCTTCCCTCAAAGCTCTCTCTCTTAGGTCCCAACACACAACTCAAACATAGAGTTGGTGTTCACCTTATGCCTGTGCTCCACACACTCCACAAGTGTTCCACTCACTCCACAAGTGTTCCACGCACTCCACAAGTACAAAAATGTACTTCAAGTAGATCTCCTCTGAACCTGCAACAACTTGGAGCTCAATTTTATCTTACTTGTGGAAGGATCTTCCTTGCCTTCCTCTTTGCTCTCTTTTTGAGTACACACTATACTCTAAGTAGATCCCACCTGATTCTGCTCCCTATTGTGTTGCTATCCTATCTGATCTTGCGCACCTACAAATCAACCTAGTTTTGCACACCTGTGAACCTTACCTTGCACACACATACATCTACAAATCAATGATATTACTTACCATGTAGATCTCCTATAGAAGCCATGCTCACCTGATGACCAAGATCATACACTCCTAAAGAACCCTTGATGATTCTCCAATCTAGCACCCACACTTGGTACTGTGGCACTAGGAAGAACACACCATTTCTCACCTCACACACAAAAGGAACTTATAATATTTCTCTCTTACTCTCTACCACAAATTTACAATACAACTAATGAGTCTCTTAAATAGATCTCATGTAAACAATAATTAGACACCTAATTACAATAATTAGATTTGCAGCTCTCAGTCTAAAATTAGCTCTTGACATGCAAACACTTGGTTTGTCAACTAATTGACCGTAATATAATCGCATTAAAACCACATAGGTGATCGATGTCGGTCCCTGTCTACCTGGGGGTCACTGATGCTGGCCAACTTTTGACTGACATTGGTTGTTCTCTTGCCTTATCATGCCGACATCGGTTGGCCTGACCGATGCCGGTGTCTGTGACACTCCGCAACCCTTCTACAACCTCCTCCATGTCTGCATCAGTGAAACTTTTAGCTCCACAACCTAACAATCTCTATAATGTTCATAGTCCCAAACTCATCGAATATTACATCTTGACTCACTATGAATTTGGTTGAATCTTGTGCAAGTAAATGAAAACCCTTTTTATCTTTAGAATAACCAAGAAAGATGCATTTTCAACTTCATGGTTCTAACTAAATTCTGTGTTTAATAAGAACCAAAGGAAAACAAAGACATCTAAACACTTTCAAGTGTTTAACTTTTGGTTTAAATCCATACCATGCCTGATATGGAGTTTGTCCCAAAAGTGTAACTATGGGGACTTGTTTCACAAATACACTATAGTACCTATGGATTCAGCCCAAAACTTATCATCAAGCTATTTATAGTGCAACATGGAATGTGTTATGACCTCTAAATCTCTATTCATTCATTCAGATAATCCATTTTATTGTGGAGTATAAGCATTAATATATTGTCAATGAATACCATGTTCTCGACAATAATCTAAAAATTCATTAGACGTATACTCACCTCCATTATCTGAACGAAGAGTGGCCAAATGTGAACCTATTTATTTTTTTACTAAGTGTAACCAATCAACAAACATAGCGAGAACTTTATATTTGTTTTTCATAAAGACTACCCAAGTCATCCTAGAAAAGTCATCAATAAACAAGACAAAGTATCTACACCCACCAATGGATGATTTTTTCATGTTACATACATCACTATGAACTAACTATAAACATCTGTTAACTCTCTAAGATGATTGTTTAGGAATTTTTTCTTGATTTTGTTTGTCTAAAAGACATGACTCACAAAGAATGCTATCTTTTTGAAAAGTGGGAAACCCATTCACCATACCATATCTCTGCAAATCCACTAAAGAGTGAATATTCAAATGTCCCTAGTGGAGATGCCATAACTGTTGTGTAGATAGTACTTATACCTATGTCAACAGATGCCACAAGTTCTATATTGGGAGGAAACACCTTACAATGCAATCTAACCAAGATTCCATCTTCATATCCTATATACATTGTTTTATAATCATCCTTCACTGAATTGATGTAAATAAGCCCATTTTAAAGCACAATTTGATAACCTTTCTTTCAACTAGTTACCAAAGAAGGTAAGTGTTTCTTCAATGTGGGAACATACTAAACATCCTCCAAGTATTTTATTGACCCATTAGGAAGAAGAATCCAAATAGATCCAAGTCCTAGTGGTGTATGCATAGACTTATTGCTAAGGTAACTAGAGAGAGAGAATCTTCCTTATAAGACTAAAAGAAATATCTCCTAAATGTCATGTGTTTGGTTATTCCTGTGTCTAAAACCCATACATCTATGAGGTCATCTCTATCCTCATATTCAATATAATCAATGTGACCCAAAGTAGTGAATGCAGATTCATGGGCAATATTACTAGATTTATCATAGTCATGATCAACATACTGAGTAGGGTTAGACTTAATCACTTTTTGTGGCCTCTAAATTTTATCAAAAGGAATCCTACATTGTGAGGCAATGTGACCAAATTTTCCACATCTATGACACTGAATGTCTGATCTACCTTGACCTTTTCCCCTATATGAATTATGACCATGTCCATGATCACTAGTTTCATGTGAATGTGATTGATTAGATTATTGATTATTTGAATGACCCCTTACCTCTATTTTGATATTTGCTGCCTCTATAACCTCAACCCCCTTTATAACTATTTCCTCTATTGTTTTGATGCTTAGATGAAGATGAACTAGGCTTTGACTCTAAAACATCGGCTTCATCAGTTTTCTTGGATTTCTTGGGTAGAGAGAGGTCATGTTAGATGAGCAACTCAGCCAAATTATCAAAGGTGATGCCTATAATCTTGTTAGAGACATGCAACATTTCAACAAAATTCCTATAGGACCCTGGTAGTCCTTTCAAAGTAGTAGTAACTATGAGGTCATCATCTAGTTTTCCAAAACCAGCCTTAGTGTACTCAGTAGTGATATTTTTAACCTTAGACATATATTCTCCCAAATCCCCATCTTCATCTAATGATAAAGTAAACAAATGCATATGAATATCTATCTTCTTATGCTTAGGTTTCTTATCATACAAATCTAACAATGTTTTCCATGTAGTGTAACTATGAGGAGAATTTTCAATATGAACATAAGTATCATGAGTACAATAACATTTAATGAGAGCTAAGGCCTTAGAATCACATAAATTGAATATATCTAATTTAGCTTGCTCTATTGGCAATGTGGGACTTTTACTCTTAACAATATCCCATAACTCATTAAACACTAGTGAAGCCTCCATCAATCATTTCCAATTTGAATAATTGGAAATTGTTAATCTATCACCATCTAAAAGCAATTTTTGATTTTTTGGAATTTTGAAATGAAATCAAGTGCAGTAGAGATAAGTGCAACAAAATGCAAAAGAAATGAAACAAATATGACACTCACTACACAAGACACTGCTTTTATGGGGATATGCACTTCAACTCCACATAGAGCATTGTTGATGCTTAAAATTTGTGCTTGATTCTAATAAAAAACAATGGGAAGTTTCAAGTTGTGGGATATTGTGGCTTGAAACAACCTCTAGATTTTAGAGAAGCTGGTATCTTCTTTTTGTATCAAGTGTGGGGGAAAAAGGATAGGAAATTAAATAGAAACACAAATGCAAGAAATGAAACCTAATTATGGTGATGCGCCTAAGTGTAATTTGATCCTAATCCTGAGTACAGTGAAACTATATGTAGGATTCATTTACATTTAAGAGCAAATAAGTGCATGATCAATGTAAATGATTGAAATAATAAAAATAGAGGCTCATAATAGAGGTTTCTATTGCAGAGATATAGAAAATGTCAACAAAGTCATAGTGTTTAATCTTTTTATAAGAATTTTCCAATCAAATAAGAGGCACAAAAACACATACAGTTATGTAGATCTTTTGACTCGAGAAAATGAGATAAAATCAAATGACATTACTAATCACAACTCTAGAAAATCTACAGTCTAGACTACTTTTGCAAATGACACAAATAATATCAACAAAAGCATATAGTTCAATCTTATTAATTCATTCAGCCATATAAAAGGCACAAAAACATGGACAGTTACATCAACTTTACAATTCAAGAAAATGAGACAAAAGAAATGATATTACTTGGTCACAACTCTAGGAACTCTAAGACTATAGAATCCTCTCCCCTCCTTAATGGTCCACTAATCCTCCTCTTTTATAGCCTTGAGTGTCTCCTTCCATCATCCCTTTTCTCGCATAATTCTACTCCACCCTTAACTCTTAGGGGACAAATAGATGGCACTTTCAATGCCTTGGATGTATCCTGGTCTTATCAAGAAGGGTCATGTCGGAGTGAGATGACTGTTCTAAATGCAATGTGTCGATTCATATCTAGTACCACTTTCCACACCTAAATTTCCCCATTCCATCACCTACTTAGCCACGCAACTATCCATTCTCCTCAATTTATAAGGGATAAATAGATGGCCCTTTTAATGTTTGCAGGCTCCAAAAATCTACTTGGTGAACTGTTCCATCTTCTAGAAATAACTCCCACTGAGTTTCCCTCCATCTCGCTTTGTTGTAACAAATAGATAGAACACTCTATTCTATTGAAATGAAAGAGGACACAGTAAATTTCCTAAAAATCTCCTTATTGATTAGAAGGCACCGGAGAATGACACTTGGTGCTTTCCACCTGATTAATCAAAGACACGCAGCATTTTCCACTTTCTCTATATCCTGCTCAGGAATGCTCCACCTTTGACACCTATCAAAATCCACTTCTTCAATACTTAGTAGTTTTAACAAAATAAAACTCACCACATTCCTTCCTAGAGAAACTTTTAAAAAGGGTAGGGATGCACATGGCAATCTTTGCATGTTGACACTTGGCTCTTCCACAGACCTTTGAAATAACACCTGAGACCCACCACAATCTTTATTTGTCAATGAAGCTTGAAGATGATCTTTCAGTAGTTGATACATGGAGGCTTCCATGGCTTTGAGGAGATACATGGCATTTTTTTCTGCTTTAGCTAAGGGTATGTGGTAGCTTTCACTTTTCTTGGGAATGGAGTAGAAAGGGGCTCGAAAGATGACACTTGGCAGCCTCCGCTCATCTTTGGCACTTAGACAAAATGAAATAAATAACCCACTACATTCCAAAAGTGTGTTTGACCCTTTTGGTTTTTGGGACACTCCCTTGAACTGCTCGATGAACCAAAATGGTTCAATGGTTCAATGGTTCAACACTGCACACCATGTAAAAAAATGGTTCAATGGTTCAATAGTTTAACACTACATACCATTTACACATTAATCAAGGTATTGAACCAAAAATGCTGAACCAAGGCATTGAACCTAGGCACTGAACCAACTATCTCTCAAATTTTGACACATGGTGACTTCTACTTTTCTCTTAAAAAGTAGTCCAAGACCTTCCGTGACTGCCACCTGGTGCTTTCCACTTTCCTACCAGTTAGCTTGTTGAAAACCTTTGCCAAGAAATATAATGAAACATGGGTACTGATATGAGATGTGGATGTAGACACGTGGTGCATTCCATTTAGCTATTATTGGATATGTGGCACATTCTGTGGCCCTCCTAAAAGTTGTAAAAAGTGTCTCAGATGATGCCAATTGGTTGGCTCTATGTTTCAGAAAGTGACACTTGGTAGTTTCCACTCAAATTAAACACTTAGGAAAAATTGAAGTGAAAGAAACAAAAGGGGAAAAGAGAACCCATGCTCGAACATTGACACTTGGTAGCCTCTGCTACACTTTGACACTTAAACAAAAAGGAAATGAAAGAAATGAACCTACACTCTACTCCAAAACTCTACGGCTATGACCATGGTATATGGGAACCAAAATTGTAGTGTGAAACTGAAAACTAAATGCAACATAGAGTAAAAACTTACTCTATAGTTACTAGTGACCCTCAAGACCTTTGAGTCTACTTAAAAAGAACCACAACTCCCGCTCTATCAAAATTTCAAAATTTTACAGCTTCAAAAGTGTTATCTGGTAGATGGACCATTCATGGTCAGATGACCCTTGCTTACTCTGTAATTCAATGAAAGATAAATCGAGTTGATGATATCCTTGTGTGAAAAAATTATCAGAATCTGAACTATAGCTTTCAGTTTGAATTCCAACTATGAAATAGGAACCAGAATAGCTTTAACTTTTGATACTGAGGAATCATCTCATAGGTCCTGGAAAACTATTTGATCCTTCTATTTGGCCAGCAATAATGGTTTAATTTGATCAACCATTAGCATCATTTTGGAATCCAAAAATGGAGAAGGAAGACCTAGTTGCACTACATCTTCAATATGTTGCCTCATCTCACCGGTGCCTTCCTTCATGACTTCGAGTAGTTCTTTGTAACTATTGGTTGTGGCATTGTAACTGAGAACTTCATTGACTCATTTCATGGTGACCATTCTATCAGTGATTCCTATAGTTTCCAATGTTGCATCGTAAAGCTTCTACAACAAGGTTTGGGAGTATGTGACTCTATCGGTGACTGCAGCCAGGGTGTTCTTCACTGAATCTTTTACCTTCTCACATAATTTCTATGCATTGAGTAGGAAGGTGAGAGATGACCTAAGCTGAATAATATCTAAGGAGATTCTTTTCCACATTGACTCATAGAGCTGATTTACTAGTTTGATTACTCTAACACCTTTTGGCCTAGTAACCAGCTCTATTGTTAGTTGCACCACTTTCTATTGCTCTGCTTGGAATTGGGTTTGGAAAGCCACAAAATTGCTTTGTTCATCTAGTGGCTTTTTCTATAATTGACTGACTTGTTGCTGATGTCCTTTGAATCTTCCTTGCAATGTGGCTTTCTCCTGCCTAAGGGTCGTCATTGCATCCTTTGCATGCATCAGCTCTGATTTTAATGAATCATTCTCAGCCGAGACTACCTTATGAGTCTAAAGGGAAACAATATCTTGCAACTATTTATTTAGAATTGTTATTTAATTATCTTTATTATTTATTTCTTTGGCCAAACTGCTATAGTTTGCCTTTTCTTTGGCCAAATTGGTCCCATCTTTTGCAGTCTTCTTGATATTTTCAAATAATCTTTTGTGACTATAGAAGTTGATTCTGTTAGTAGCTCAACTCTATCTTTGGGCATGAATACAGACATATCAATGGCCACTACATTCATTGTATAATCCTCTAGCTACATCTACTCACTCAACTTGATGACGTTGGGTGATAAATGGGTCACCGTTAGTTGCCACTGAATAGGGTCAAATTGTGACCGTAGGTGTGGGGTAGCCAATGCCTTATTCTCTTTAGTCTTCTTTTTCTCCATCTAGGCTTCTCTTGCCTTCCAAGTAGCATCAGCCTACGTTTGAAGGTGGAAGGGGATGCAATGTTTCCTCTCACAAAAGGATGTCCCTGTGGCAGGCCATATTGAATAGCCAGAGGTTGGATATGGCTGAGCTAAAGGGGCATCTTTCTAGAAATAAAGGGGGAGAAATGAGGTAACGTTAGGGCTTGAGGTGTTAATAATGGGGTGAATTGTGAAATAGGGATGGCAACAGTGGCTAGAGGTGTCATTTGGCTAGGTGGAGGCATCATGTTGATAGGGGAAGGAACAGACTAAGAAGGAGGAGGAGTAATACTTACTTGGGGGGAATTACAGTGCTCTACATTCGGTGTTATGAATGTTCCTATTCCTCCTCATCTATTTAGAACTGCACCCTCTTTCTCTTCCTCAGTGTCTCTAACTCTGGGTACATCTACTTCCCTTCCACATATACTGTTGCCAGTGGTGCTTGCGGAGAACTAAGGAATTAAATAACTTTTAATGATGGGGAAGCCTTTGGTGGTGAAGACACGAAACTCCTTTGTTTTTCCATGGCATTAAGAGGTTGGGGCCAGGTTGACATAGTGATTGTAGCTACAACTTGCTCTAAGGCCTGTGGTTGTTGGCTTGGCCCTGCTTTAGCTTCCTGCCCTATACTAGGTATCAACAATTGGCTTGTTTTTGGGCTCAATATAGGGGAGGGATGACAATCATCCCAGAGTTCCTCCCATCTTTCATCTGAATCCATGCTTCTAAAAGTATGGGTGGTTTGAGAAATTTCTTGCTTATATTTCCAATAGGCTTCAATCTTCTCCACATCCCAATCTTTGTTCTTCAATGTCCTTCTCAAACTAGAAGTCATCCTAACTTTGGAATCATAATCCCTCTACTTATCATAGAAGGTTTCCCATGGCATATTCTATGGCAAGGGCAAATTTGTCAATTCAACATAAAGACCAGGAGCATCTTTGATAGGGATTTTTTTTGGTCTCCCAAAAAGTACAACCTTCATGTGAAATCTTGGCTCCAATCCTATTAGTCCTTACCTAGGAAGATATGAAACCATTTGGGTCATAAACCCATTTGCCTTCAACTAGTAAGAACCCTAGGAAGGCTAACTTTCTCAATAGTATAGTCTTAGCATTTCTAGCTTCCAAACTCATGTTGCCTACCATCCATGGGAGATTGTACATTTTCCTCTTCTTCTTCCTAGAGCCATACTCATCAACTATTGACACCTACCTAGTGACCTCCAGGAATGCTAGCCTAAGGGTTAAAGTCTTCGGTAGCAACATTGGTTCCCCAAAAAATCCATGAACCCATATGATCATGTGGTGGGACCCAAAATAGAAGTCACATGTGATTGGACAACTGATCAGGAGGTTTAAAACACTTGGAAATAACCTATTTAAGATAGGTTCAAGGCTAAGGAAACAAAGAATGGGGGTAATAAATAGTTATCAAAAATCATATAGGTCACTAGTTCTTGATAGAATGGGTGTCCATGTAGACACAAGAATGGTCCTTTGGGGGTCAAATCCTGGGTCATACAGGTCCAGATTCATATGTTGGGTGAAAAGGTTAGGGTTCTGATATAGTATGAGATGGAACAAATAAGAGGAATACCTGAACACCCCTTTTGATCTGAACTAGGTTAAATTTTCCACTATTGAAAAGGCAATGTGCTCTGAGAAGTCAAGTCAGTACTCCTACATCTTGTCGACTATCTTTAGCCTAAAAAATATGGCCATTTTTTCCACATACACCACTATGTCATCCTTCATGCCAAAGATGACAGCCATCATTGATAGTGTGTCTTGGTTGGCTTGTGTGAATTGGCCCCTTGCTATTGGGAGCTTGGGTACCATAGTATCACTATCAGCCATTTGTAACTCAGACCTCAAAAACCTTGTTTGAGTGTTGATGCTTGCCCATGTTATTTGCATCTTATCAATAGTGGGGAATGTAGTGGTATTGTCAAAATGCAGAGCTAGCATGTCCTTGATAGCTTATGGGGTGACTTGTACCATAAAGGGACCCCATTGAATGGTGCAAGATGGTGCATGGAGCAAGTCTATGCACAATTCAATCAAATGAGGGCATGGATACATAGCTAGTACAATAAACTGAGCTAATTGTGAGGTCCACATCCTCATTCTGAATGTCTCGTATTGCCCTACTCAAGCCCTTTAAAGACACCTTTGGTGTGGCCCTTCTCTAAGACTCTTACTACTAGTCTTTTGCAAGATTATGTCCATGATTCCATTTGCATAATCTTGTACTTTTGATGGGTCACTGGCTTGACCAAATCCTAGGATTTTAGTTCTCAGATAGGTTCTCAATGGTTTTATAGTAATTGAAGCATATGATTTACTATCAAGCAACCTATCAAGAAATCTAGACATCCTAGCTCCTTGTTGTGAAGATGATGCTCCTACCATATCTATATCTTTTATGTAATCCCTAATATTAACCTTGTGCAAGATAGAAACACTCTTATTGAAACAAATTTTACTAATTCCTAACAAATTGCAAGGAGCAGTATATTTTTGTAGATGTAGGAATGCTTGAGAACTTGTAAATTTTAAATCTTGCTAAGAGATATTTATGGACATATCAAGTTTCAATTAGCATTAAATTTGGATGACCGTTAGTAGATCCTACTCAATCTTTGGGGAATAGTGAGGTGGACACACTATGCAAGTTATGGTGCAAGGTACCTTAGAGATTTCAAAAGATTTGGGAAACATTTAATGTAGCAAAAATTTGAATAATTTATAGAAATTTTTAAGCTGCAACTCTATATTTTTAAACACTTATTTAAAATGAAAGTGTGAAAACAATAATGGAAAATAAAAATAATGTGGGAATGGGAAACTACATAACTACATTAATTAAGCATCTTTATTTCCCTCCAAGATCAAAAACAAAATTTCTAACATCTTCTTCATGACAAGCTAGCTTATGCTGCCATACAAGTGATTGAAATAGGTATATCTTTGGTGAAATGTCCTCTATGTAGGCCACATAGATTCACCTACATTTGAGTGAGTCTGAGTCAAACATGCTTTCGACATCCATAAGCTCTTCCTGTTCTTAAAAGCCCATCAAATACTAGTTCTTCATGCTGTCATGTCTCATCAAGAAATTGATGCCTGTTGGTTCTTCACTCTGTCTTTTGATATCTATCATCTTTTAGCTTATATCCTTCTACCTCATTTTGAGGTTCCATTACATCATCATGCTCCTTGATGACTTCAACCCCTTGAAAGGATAAATTTGAAAGATGGCATCCCGTCTGCATACTTAGTTGGGTCTCAATGTTGTCTTCTCCACATTTGGCCAGTTCATGGCCTCCTTGAAGATTAGTGTAACCTATCCCAATGACTTGATCAAGGAAGTGTTCATGCTCCTCCATATCTTCTTGAAAATTGAGGAAAAAGTCAAAAATGATATTTTCCTCATTAGAGATTAAGGTGAAAGTTTGTGACTTGTCCTCTTGTTCATCAAAGGGTGTAGCTATGGTGATTTCCTCCTTATCTATCATGAAATATTCTTGACTAGCCATGAACTAAGTATACTCTTCTTCAAAGCTTTCAGCTGGTTCATGATCTTCTTTCTTCCAACTTGGAATCTTGTCATCATGCTAAAGGACTTGAGGATTAGTATAAGAGGTATCTTTTGGCATAGGCCCCTGTTTAAGTTTTGAAAGCCCTATCCCTCTCTCTCTCTAAGCAATCTCATCTTTGCCTCTAGTTCCTCAACTTGCTTAGCTATATTTTCTTAACAAAGTCTTTCTTGGAGCTCATAGGAATCATCATAGAAGTGGGGAGTGTACAAAGGCTAAGATGAAAAGTAAGAAGCTTCTTAAGGGGAAGGTGAGGGTTTGGAGTCTGCTTCCTTCATTGCCAACATAGACTCAACATTATTGGGGAAATAACCTTGATAGGTTCAATTTGGCTCATGAATAGGGGTTGCGCATATCTGATATGAAACTTGTTACAGTGAATGTGCAGGTTGATAGACTTGGTAAGGCTGTCTCTCATGAATGCTTAGCTTCCCTTCTAGAAATGCAATCAAGCGACACACATCCAACATCTCATATGTAAGCTTTTTCCAATTTACTCTTTCAATGGGATCCCACTCACTTTTAATCAGATCTACTACAGCCCTTACTTGATGGATGGCATGATTAGGAATTACTTGGCCATATCCCCTTCTGTTGTCGAGCTCTAACACATTTTTTATATCCCAGTAATGCTTTTTTGAAGGTGAAAATAAGATTAGGTTGAGAATGGGATGTGACACATTGGGGAGACTAGGCATAAGACTAGTATAGCTCATGACATGGCTGAGGTTGGTCATATCAGACCTATGCAGCGCAAAACTCATAACCATATGCATCCTTGTTGCTTGATGTGATTCCATGAGAAAATTGATCTTGATTAAAAATATATGAAGGATAATAAGACTCATAGCTATGAGTAATAGAATTATACATACCAAACGGTGATTTCTTGATACTCCCAGGACTACTTAATTGACTTATTTGACATAGAGTTGTCGTTGGTGTTGATAAAACAAAAACCTCCAAAGGCTAGTTAGCCAAAGAACACACCAAAATTATTCAACTCCTTGAAAAATTCATCCCACCGAGTGTGCCAAAAATTATTGATGCTTAAAATTTGTGCTTGATTCTAATCAACAACAATGGGAACTTTCAAGCTATGGGATATTGTGGCTTGAAACAACCTCCATATTTTAGAGAAGCTGGTCTATTCTTTTTGTATCAAGTGTGGGTGAAAAAGGATAGGAAATTAAATAGAAATGCAAATGTAGGAAATGAAACCTAACTATGGCCATGCACCTGAGTCTAATTTTATCCTACTACTGAGCACAGTGAAACTATATGTAGGATTCATTTACATTTAAGAGCAAACAAGTGCATGATCAATGTAAACAATTGAAATAATACAAACAGAGGCTCATAACAGAGGTTTCTATTGTAGAGATACAGAAAATGTCAATAAAGGCATAGTGTTCAATCTTCTTAGAAGAATCTTCCAATCACATCAGAGGCACATAAACATGTACAACTATGTAGAGCTTTTGACTCAAGAATATGAGACAAAAGCAAATGACATTACTAATCACAACTCTAGAAAATCTACAGTCTAAACTACTTTTGCAAATGACACAAATAATATCAATAAAGGCATAGAGTTCAATCTTCTTAATTCATTCAGCCATATAAAAGGCATAGAAACATGCATAGTTACATCAACTTTACAATTCAAGAAAACAAGACAAAAGCAAATGATATTACTTGGTCACAACTCTAGGAAATCTAAGACTATAGAATCCTACCCCCTCCTTAATGGCCCACTAATCTTCCTCTTTTATAGCCTCGAGTGTCTCCTTCCATCATCCCTTTTCCTATGCAATTCTACTCTGCCCTTAACTCCTAGGGGATAAACAGATGGTGCTTTCAATGCCTTGGATGTATCCTAGTCTTATTAGGAAGGGCCATGTTGGAGCGGGATGGCTGTTCTAACTATGGCATGTTGATTCATATCTAATACCAATTTTTGTGCATGAATTTCCCCATTCCATCACCTGCTTAGCCATGCAACTATCCATTCTCCTCCATTTATAGGGGATAAATAAACAACCCTTTTAATGTTTATAGGCTCCAAAAATCTACCTGGTGAACTATTCCATCTACCAAAAATAACTCCCACCAAGTTTCCCTCCATCTCACTTTGTTGTAAAAAATAGATGAAACACTCTGTTCTATTGAAATAGAAGAGGACACTTAATTGATTTCCTAAAAATCTCCTTATTGCTTAGAAGGCATTGCAGAATGACACTTGGTGCTTTCTGCCTGATTAATCAAAGACACACAACATTTTTTACTTTCTCTATATCCTACTTAGGAATGCTCCACCTTTGACACCTATCACAATCCACTTCTTTGATACTTAGTAGTTTTAACAAAATAAAACTCACCATGTTCCTTGCCCGAGCAACTTTTAAAAAGGGGATGGATGCACGTGGCAATCTTTTCATGTTGACACTTGGCTCTTCCATAAACCTTTGAAATAACACCTAGGACCCACCATAATCTTTATTTGTCAATGAAGCTTGAAGATGATCTTTTAGAAGTTAACACATGGAGGATTTCATGGCCTTGGGGAGATACATGGCATTTTCCATTGCTTTAGCTAAGGGTATGTGGCAGCTTGCACTTTTCCTAGGAATGGAGTAGAAAGGGGCTCAGAGGATGACACTTGGCAGCCTCTGCTCATCTTTGGCACTTAGAAAAAATGAAACAAATTCCCCACTACCTTCAAAAAGTGTGCTTGACCCTTTTGGTTTTTGGGACACTCCCTTAAACTAATTAATGAACCAAAATGTTTCAACGGTTCAATGGTTTAACACTGCGTGCCATGTAACAAAATGGTTTAATGGTTCAACAGTTTAACACTATGTGCCATTTACACATTAACCAAGGTATTGAACCAAAAATCCTAAACCAAGGCATTTAACATAGGTGTTGAATTGACTATCTCTTAGATGTCAACATGTGGTGATTTCCACTTTTTTCTAGAAAAGTAGTCTAGGACCTTCTACTACTGCCACTTGGCACTTTTCACATTCCTACCACTTAGCTTGTTGAAAACCTTTGCCAAGAAATAGAATGAAACACAAGTGCTGATATGAGATGTGGATGCGGACACATGGTGCATTTTGTTTAGATATGATTGGATACGTGGCACATTCTATGGCCCTCTTGAAAGTTGTAAAAAGTGTCTCGAATGATGCCAATTAGCTGGCTCCATGTTTTAGAAAGTAACACTTGGCAGTTTTTTCTTGAATTCAACACTTAGGTAAAATTGAAGTGAAAGAAAAAAAAGGGGAAAAAAGAACCTGTGCTCAGACACTGACACTTGGCAACCTCTATTGCACTTCGACACTTAAACAAAAAGGAAATGAAAGAAATGAAACCATGCTCTACTCCAAAACTCTCTGGCTATGACCAAGGTATGTGGGAACTAAAATTGCAATGTGTGACTAAAAACTAAATGCAATGTAGAGTAAAAATTTACTCTACAAGTGCAAAAGAAAAAACAAATATTTTTGATGGGTTTTCCACTTAACCTCACCAAAAATCAATGATTACACCCTTATTTCATCAAATTACAACCTTATTCCACCAATTACACCCTTATATCCCCACAATAATGCAAAATAAATATGATTGAATTCCCCCTTTTTAAAAAATTTAAATAACACAATACAATAAGTATGTGTTTTACAATATTCTGATTTTAAAAAAAGAATATTCCTTTTTCAAAAAAAGCATATTCCAAAGTAAAAAGAATTTTCTCCAAAAAGAAGGGATTTAAACCCTTAACCTCCTCCTTTGCAAGCTTCTTACAAAATAAGCTTAACCAATTGATCTAAGAGCATTTTCAGAACATTACACTCAAAAATTTCTACTTATACCAGATTTTGTATATGAGGGAAAATTAAAAAAAATACATGTGAGTAAATAAATTTAAATTTTTTCCCTTTTTCAGCCTTCTCTTCCAAGTTTCCTCCCATGGGACCCAGTCACAGCAAATTTAATGAATGCAAACTTTAGAAACAACAAAAAATAATTTCTTGAGTATTATATTGTGCCATTCTTCCTTGGGATGCCATGGCTGCTCCTGGATGTTTTTCTGCTCCTATTATCTCTCCTACATGCCATACAAATCCATATAGGCTGGATAAAATTGATTTTAATTGAGTTTTGGTAAATTTTCAAGGGATGTTTTGTAGGTAATGGATTCAAAATGAAGCCTGGGCATTGGAAGGCCATATAATAGGTTGTACAAGTTCAAAAAATTCTCATATTTTTTATTTTGAATGCAAAAATAGGGGTTTAATACCATTTGATCAAGATTGGTAGGTGTTTTAGCTTTAAAAAGACTTAAAATGAATGGAAATAACAAAGGCAGCCATGAATGGAAATTTTCAGAGGTTTTCAACAAGAAACTGGCTGTACAAATCTAGTTTTTACTAGAAAACAATGAATATAATAACATTTAAATGCTAAAAATTCATTTTTTATGCCAAATTTGGAGTTTGAACATAGGAAAATGGAGTATCAAATGGCCAAAAATGACCAGACTATGGTATATGGAAATTATACAAGTTTTTAAATGTAAATAATATTTGAAAAATTAAAATAATTTAATAATTTTTCAAAATATTTAAACCAATACTATATGGCATACCTTATTTCATGCCAAATGATATCACGTGAATTTATTTTTCACCTTGCTCCTTTGAAATCACCAAGCTCCCAAAATAACCATGCTTTGATACCACTGATAACTCCTGAACCAAAATAGGTCGAACCTTGTCCCCGCTTAGTGTGAGTGCACAAGTATTTTATTAAATTAAAAAAAAAAAGTACATAAGGGTGCCTTTACTTTGTTAACCCTTTTACAATGCAAACATGGATTTATATAGTTTTTACCAATGACCAGTAAAAATAATTAATCCTATAACCAACTAAATATGGGAAAACAACCCGTAAGGTAGTTCTAATTAATAAATATAAAACATGAAAACAACCTAAAAATTAAGCTAAGTAAGTTTATTTTATGGTGGTGTCTTTAATAAAAGATGCATACCCCATTTACAATTTATTTATTACCTACCAAAAATCTAACCTAATGTTAAGACTTTGGAACAAGTCCTAACAGAATGAAGGTATAAATTGTGAGATGGTAACATCCTTGTAACCAAATATGGATGGTTAATTGAGAGAGATATTGAAAATCTCATGAAGGAAGATCTCATATGTGAGTATAGAGAGAAAATGAGTCCTAGAGTTAGGATAAGAGAATAATTCCCAAGTGTGGACAAGAAGAGAGACCTAGTTGATGTCAAGAGAGATAAAAGGTAGACCAAGTGACTGGTCAAGATGTGGCTACAGAGTTATTATAAATAGGTATAGGTCCCGAAGAGGATAAAGAGTTGATATAAATCATTAAGAAATTGAGGAAGGAGAGGGGTAAGAAGAGACAAGGCATAGTGGATGAGATAAGCTACCACAAGAAGAAGATGGTACAAGATGACACCAAGCAAAGAATTGAGATGGAGAGAGAAATGACAATAGATGGATAGGATGTAAGTTATGTTAAAGTAGATAAGTAAAATGGGAATCCCACATGTTAGATGGGAAATGAGTAAGAATCCACTTAAGTGGCTAATTAAACTATTGATAAAGAGAATAGAGGTACAAGCAAAGAGAGTGGAAAGAGAACAAAATAAGTTGATATGTAAGAAACTCAAGAATGAAATGAGGAGATACAAGATGAGGATACAATAAGAGGAAGAGGAGCACCTTTATGTGGATAAGGTAAGTTTGAGTGAAGCAAAAGAGAATGATTATAACTAGCCAAGTGTTGAGCATGATAACAAAGATGAAGTGGATTAGATTGGAATCCTCATTGAAGGCTTGGACAAGGAGGTATAATCACATGAAGAAGGTATGTGATCTAATTTTCTATTTATATATGAAAATTTAGAATAGTTAGAAAGAGAAATGGTAGACATAGAGAAGACATTAAATGGTGAAATGATGGAAAAGGAAGCATCAATAAAACCTACAGTAGTTTAAGGCCTTATGAACAAGGATAAATAACATGTATAACAAACATTTAAGTCATAAATACATCAGATTAGAGCTATAGATCCATTTGGAGGATTTAGCCTCATAGAGCTAATATGTATGCATGATTTTGGAATTTATTTAGTTTAGAGTGTGATGATGGGAAGGAAGGAACTAATTAATAAATTTATTTCAGCAATGGTATGGGGCATCTAAAACCCAAATGATAGAGGGAAATTTACATGAATGAGTGCACGTGTAAGGCAAGATGATGCAAGCAAGTAAGGAGGTAGAATAGTGTATGATAGAGGCATGCTTGAGCAAAAAGAAGGGAATATGAGTTATGAATAAGCAGCAAAATACAAGGATGATACAATAGAGAAGAACTAGAAGACAAGAAAGAAGAAAAATAAACCTATTGGAGCTCAAATTCTATCTCCCTCAGGAGTATGATGTAGGGGCATCCCATGAGGACCCCAAAAATGATCCATTTTTTTAAGTTGGTTTTTTATGTGTTTTATATTTTGTAGAGGTCATATGTAGCTCATTTGTGTAGTCTTAATATTCCATAGGTGTATATAATTTGAATATTAATATTTCCTCCCAAAACCTTCTTTGAGCAAAATCTGAATTCGTAAGCCTTATATAAGCACTTGTATGCATTATTAAAGGTGAAAAAGTGTGTTGAACTTGTCTATGGATTTTGGAATAATAAGAGGTGTATGAATTATCATTTTGTCTATTTATCATGATTTTAGACACTTCATATGGTGTGTAAATCAAGAAAAGTTATTTGTCAAGTAACCTCTACGTGGGAAGATCCAAAAAGGGTAGTTATGGACATTTTTAGGGATATTGGAGTCAGTTATAGATAGTATTCCTAATGTTATATTCATAGGAGATAGTTTTTCTATTCATAGGATTGAGGAAGAGGAGAATCAACGTAGACAATATTTATCAAGAATGAAAGTCTGCCAAGAAGGTGTTATGTAATCTTTGTTAATTGCATATACACACACCTTTGTTGAAGGTCATGGCTAATTTGTTGTTTGCCTAAGTCTTGATGAATGAAATAATGAGATGGGAATTATTTCCAAGTATGTTTTATGGTTGAATGTTTAGGTATTTTAGTAATAACAAATGTAAAATAGATAAATGAAGGAAAGAACCCTGTTAATGGTGGTAAGACACAAACCTTGTTAAGTGGAACTTTTACTCTTTACAGATTTGTATATCATGACTAAAGGATAAAATTAATTGAAAAATTTATTCTAAATACTTATGAATATTTTTTCTTCTTAATTTAATCCATAGAGTTTAATAATTTACAAGAGACTTCAGGTTAACTTACTATGTGAAGGAATAGTCCCCTATTTGGGAGACTTGTTCTTGAGTATTTCACTATGTTATAGATTGAATTTTTCAAGAATTTTTAAAATAATGATTTTATTATATGTTTTAGTTGTCATCAAAGGTTACTTGATGCTTTTATGAGGATGTATGTTCTAAGAAAAAATATAGATATTTGTGTTGAAATGTGGGTTTCCATAATCTTTATTCTCCTATATTTTGCATTGAGGTTTTATGACTGAGCTTATGACATAGTGGTAATATCTCTAAATATAATGAGAGTGAGAAATTTGTACCACCTTTGTTAATTTTTTACATTTATTGGAAGTTGTTTCCATTATTTCCTTGTGTGGAGGATGGATGATGTAATCCAAACAGAGTACTACATGTTTCTTATGTTTGTTTTCCTACATAGTTAAGGGATTCTTGTTGTGGAAAGACATAATAGTAAATGGTTAAGGGCCAAATAGTGATTGGGATATGAGTAATAGGTCAAGATAGTGCTAATGATAATTTCATAGGTTTTTTAAGTACTTCATAATGAATAAAATCCATTTTTGAACTATCTTAGGTGCAAACATGGTAGTATTAATTATAACCAAGGGTTTTGAAGATATAGAGAGATTCCACTTGTAAAAATAAGTGAAATTTTGTGAAAATATCAAGAAAAAGATAAGTAAATAAATTTTGAGCATTATTTTTTAGCATACCTTTGTGTATTTAAAATAGAGTCTGTCAATAAAAAGAGACCTAGGATACCTAAAACAAGGAAAAGAGAGTAAAATGGTCAAAGAAAAATGATTTAAGTGCATAGTTAAGTTTTTAAATAATTGGAATATAAGGTATATAGAAAAAGGTATCTAAATCAGGAATTTTTTTTTGAGAAGGAAAAATTTTGTATAAAAGGGAAATTTCTTAAAATAGGGCTAGTAGTTACATAGGAAAAGTATGCAGAGTTGTATAAAGGATTGAGTTGAGACCTAAAAAGTTTAGGGATGTTATTGAATGATAAAAGAGATGATATCAAAGAGAAATATTTAATAAATAATATTTTTTAAAATTTGATGCATTTTGACTCTAAAAAGTCTTCAAACCTACTGAGGGAATAAATGCCAGAAAGTGTGAATAAGTTAAAGTTTGAAGATTGAGTTATTTCTGGGTTCACAATGCTATGTGAATTAGTGAAAGAAAATTAACCATTTACGTAATTGTAGGAAATTGATGATAAAAACCAAGATGGAGATAATAAACAATCAAAATTGAGTAGATTGATGATAAGCATTACTGATTATAGGAAATAAAACACAGAATAGGCAGAGTATGGTGTAAGAGAGAAACTCTACATCACATAGGTAGTTTCAGTTATAGATCACTTAGTACAACTAGTCATATACCTTTCCACACAACATGCAAAATTACTCTACCTATATTTTATATAGGATGCCTTGATATTAAGTCTATTTCAAGACTCATTGGTTAGTATATTCCTCCCTAATTGCATATAATTTCATCTATTCTAGATCCTTGTATATAGTTTCAATTTCATGTTGCTTGTATATAGCTTATATCTAGAAAATAAAAAAATAATATAATATGTCAAAAACACAAGAAAACATTCAAATATTTACTTAAAAAATAAAAATTATAGATTGTATACATTTACATGTTTATATTTCTTATACTTGTTCAGTAATGCATATGTTACCTATGTTATTGTAGTCAATTTTATCATACATACATGTTTCAATTATCCCTTTAAAGTGGTGAAAAATTATTAAAGGACCCAAAATACTCCACAAATATGTATATTTACTATTATATACCCACTAGGGGAACATACACATATACATAGATTCTTCTTGTGACACATTCACCCATTTTGTGGTATCCTATATGATACAAGGGCATCAGTAATGGGAATAACATGATTGAATTTTTTTTATTTTTATCAAGTGAATGTGGGTAAATAAATTTATTTTATATGTTTTGGTATTATTAAGAGACTAAAAATGTTCCTTGGAATTCTTTCCAAGTGATTAGAAGTGTCTAGGAAACTCAAAATTTCAAAATGGCATTTTCCTTCCATTTTGACAAATTTGAAACATGAAATGTTTTAGCTTAGAAAAGATGTTTTAGGAAGTGGTTTATAAGTCATAAGCATGTCAAAATAATATGAAATGTTAATTAAAGATACCTTAGTCTATATAATTAGTCATGGGTCACACTTGTACAAAAAATTCATCCTTGATATTTGTGTCAAGGGAAAACATTCTTCTAAGTGACTATTATGAGGTAGTTAGAGTGATTAGATTTAGGTACAAGATATGTAATTTTGGTTTTTTATTTAGTTTCCATGTTATATTTGAGTAAAATGGGATGTATTCCCAAGAGACATTAAAATAAGAATCTTAAATTTTGATGAAATGCCTACAACTCTATCGTTTTGAATAATGCAATGGTGAATGATTTAGTTTTGGAATGATCAAGAAGGGAGGTTTGATAATGCTATTTTTGGTGATAAATATGGATTTTTGAGTTAAAATTATGTTGATAAGTGTATTTTTGCATTACTTAATTTTTTACTCACATCATTTTACATCTAAACCTCTATAATCATGTTTAGCATTTGTAATCATAGATAGTCAATATAGGGTATTATGAATTGGAATAGTAGAGTTGTCAAATAAGTCTTTCCAAGACACAAATTAAAAAATATTATACTGAGTTTGGGAATTCTTCATTAAAATCTTAGACCCTAAATATTGATCTTAAAACATCTATAGATTTAGACTATGTAGTTAGAGAACCAAGCACTTGAACAAATAGATTTTGACAAAGAGCATAATGGAGGCACCATGGTCAATGGTTGTTCATTATAAGGGATGAGTTGGGATGTTTTGAACCTCATTTGACTATGTGTAGTTTTGGTGATTTTTTTATGTTCAAGGTCTCAAAACAACGTTTGCATAGCTTGCATACCATGACCATGTGTGTAAAGAGACTAATATTTGTCAAAATAATTTGAATAGAGCAGTTTTTGGGAATAACTAATGATTGAGAAAGGTGTATTTAAGTAAAAAAGAACCTAAATAACTTGTACACATTTTAAATAAATTAAATACCCTAAATTAAGTCATTCAATAAATTTTCATGCTTATGAATGGGTTCTAGGTTTTTTAATCTTATTCTACACATGTGTGTTCTAAGGGAGATGACTATGTGGATATAGGGGAATACCAAGCCTAATTAGGCCTAATAGAAACCAAAACAAGACATAAAAAGGGGTTTTAGTTTGAGTTAGACTTTTAAATTTCATACATGAGATAATAATGATAGAGGGTAGTTTTAAATAGCCATAGTTTTATAAAACTCCACTATACGGAACCATGCTATTAGAATTAGCCTAAAATGATTACTAGAGTAACTTGTCGATAAGGATAAAGTTGCAAAGATTTGAAAATTGGTGATTAAATATGTTTCTAATAGGATAATAGGTCTCAAGATACCCTTGTTAATTTATATATGATAACAAGATCAACAAGATAATCAAAAAAATTATGAACCTTGCATGCCCATTTGAACCTTGGACTAGAAAGGGAACATTGATAATAAAGGAAAATGTGAGAAGTTGATTATCCTCTACATCATTCTGGTATTAGAGTAGGTTTTCTCTTTGTGGTGGGTGACTTGTGATTGGTGCAAATAAGATAGGACTTTATAAAGAAAAAATAAATTGGACACCATGTGTTTAGAACTTAAATAAAAGATAGGAAACCAAGAACAAAGACCCATGGAATAAAGGGTAGATAGAGGCAACGTAGATCAAGATTTCATGGTGAAGCATTTGATTATTTAGATGACACAACTTATTTCACCTTTTATTGTGAGGATGGAATCTATTGAGAATGCTCTTAAATAAAGAGTATAGTGTCCAGAGATAGGAAATGTGGAAGGCAATGGAGGATAAAAAGGATGAGAGGAACCTTTGTATTTAAGGTCATCTAGAGAAGAGTATGTAGAAGTAGTCCAAGAGGCCATGAGGTAACAAAATCATATATCAATATTTTAAGAAGTCATTAGGCCACAATATCATGCATATGAGGCAAGGGCATTTTCATTTGATAGAGCAAGAACAAATTATAGTTTCTTGAGAAATAGACAAAGACCAGATTTATGAGGACATTATTGGAATTCAAATAAATACAGACATAGGGAGATGTAATTCCCCTCATACATTGTTAGGTATGATCAAAATAATTCAAGAGGACCAAATGAATAAAGGATTCAAGTGAGATGAGAATCTTTGCTCATAAAAAGAGTATTTTTCCAGTAGAAAGGACAAGTACAAGAACTAATTCAAAGGAGAAGTTTGTTAAGGAGAAGTTATAAAGCAAAGGGAAAGTGATATAATGTGGTGATCGATAGAGGAAGTACAAAAAATATAATGTATTTGGAGATAGTATAAAATCTAGGATTTGAAGATGATTCCACATCTACATCCTTATTTGAAGGAGAATTATTATTTGAAGGAGAATTATATAAACAATATGGTATGATTCAAGCTCAATGTAGTTTGATTAAACCATATGTCTTGAAAGAATAGAAAGGAAAATAGGTTTCAATCATCATAGAGTTCAAGTGATGGAACACTTAACAATAATGGAGGCCAAATAGTTGTAACACCTCAATATATAGAGCATAAATATATAATTTTTTTTTCGAAGAATGGTTATGGTCTTATAGACAATTGTAAGTATTAGGTAAAATAAAATAAGGAAGGAAGGAATGCTCAAGTGGAATCATAAAATCAAGAATTGAAGGAGATATGCAAGGTTATAACAGCTATTTAAAGGAGAGGAAGAGTGATTTTGATACAAGATGAGGAAGTTAGATTGAAAGAGTTAGTTAGAGCACAAGTACACATTGGTCAATCTAAATTTGGTAAGGTTAGTGATAACATAAACAATTTTTATTTCTCTTTAAAGTTTCATACATGTGTATATAGGGCAGAAATATGTCAAGAGATGCATACATACAATGAGGTAAACCCTTTTGAATAATGTGCTAATTTATGTCCTTTTTTCTTTCCCTTATAAGTTTTGTATGATATTGAAAGAATAAAACCAATGAAAAAGATAAAAATAGGACCAATGAATAAAATAGAGCATAAAAAACATTGTTGTAATTGAAGAAAAAAGAAGAAGAATCAAATAGATCATATCAAGCTAAGTGTTCATTTTCTTAGTTTTAGTCATGCATATGAACAAGAATTTCACAATGGTGTAGGTGTGTCAATAATTTTTAGTGTTTTAAAAGAAGAAATAAGTGTGAAAACAATAAGGGAAGTGGATACAATAGGTACATGTTGGGAAAATTAGTATCCTCAAATCAACTGAACTAAGACAAAATGCATTTTGGATAAGTAAAAGGATGAGAAGACTTGGAACCAGTAAGATGACAAGTGTGGGAATCCACACCTCATTTAATACACTAATATGAAGACAAATAATGACATAAAAGACAGAAATAGTAATCTAAAAAGGTCCATAACTAGCAAACTCTCTCTCATTTTTATTTTCTTTTCCCCTTGGGAATATGATGTAGGGGCATCACTCATAGGAATAACATGATTGCATGATTTTATCTAGATTAAGTGAATAGGGGTCAATAAACCTACTTATGATGTTTTGGTAGTTTTAGGAGATAAAACATGTTCCTTGGAATGGTTTCTAAGTGATTATAAGTGTCTAGGAAGCTTAAGATTTCAAAATGGAGTTTTTATGCAATTTTGACAAATTTTAAATGTTTTAGCTTATAAAATAAGTTATAAGAAGTGGTCTAGAAGTCATAGAGGTGTAAAAATAATAGTAAATTTTAATTAAAGATATATTGGTCTATATACTTAGTCATGGGTCACACTTTTATAGAAGAATCATCTTTTATATTTGTGTTAAGGGAAAACATTCTTCCAAGTGACTACTAGGAGGTAGTTAGATTTGGTATAAAACATGTAATTTTGGTTTTTTTATTTAGTTGCCATGTTGTATTTGAGGATAATGGGATCTATTACCAATAAAAATTAAAGGATAATCTTTAATTTTGATGAAAGGCCTATAACTCTATTGTTTGAATAATGCAATAGTAAATGATTGAGCTTTAGAATGATCAAGAAGGGAGGTTTGATAAAGTTATGTTTGGTGCTAAATATAGATTGGTGAATTTACATCATCCTGATAAGTGTATTTTTAATTCCTTTATTTTTTATTCACATTATTTTTCATCTAAACCTATATAATCTTGTTGATAATTTGTAAGCATAGACGATCAGCATAGGGTATTGTGAATTGGCATAGCAGAGTTGTCAAAGAAGTCTTTTAAAGGATTTTACAAGGTGTAAGACCGATACTAAAAATAAAAACTATTATAATAATTTTTGGAATCCCTAGTTAAATTCTTAGACTCAAAATATTTCTCTCAAAAAATATATAGATTTGGATTGTGGAGTTAGAGAACCAATCACATGAACAAATAGAGTCTAATAAACAGCATAATTGAGGCACCATGGTTAGGGGTTGTTCATTATAAGGTATGATTTGGGATGTTATAATCCCCCTTAGACTTTGTGTATAGTTTATGATTTCCTTTTGAAGTTAAAGGTCTTAAAATAAAATTTGTATAGACTACATATTGTGGTTGTGTGTGTAAAAAGACAAAGATTTGTCAAAACAAGTTGAACATAGTATTTATTGGGAATAACTAACAATTCAGTGAGGTGTATCTAAGTGCCATAGACCCCAAACAACATGTACAAATTTTATCTAATATAAATACCCTAAATTTTTTCATTCAATATATTTTCATGCTTATAAAGGAGTGCAGGGTTTTTTTAATCTTATTCCGTACATGCACATGCTAAAGGAGATGCTTGTATGAATATAAGGGTAAAATAGGCCTAATAGAAACCATAATAAGATATAAAATGGGTTTTTAGTTTAGGTTTGCCTTTGAAATTTCATACACAAGACAAAAAGGATAGAGGGATGTTGTAAATACCTAATGTTTTTCAAAACTAAATTATACTGATCGATACTAGTAGAATTAGCCTAAAAGAAGCTACTATAGTAACATGTGGTTAAGGAGAAAGTTGAAAAGATTTAAAAATAGGTTATTAAGTGTGTTTCCAATGTGATAAGAGGTCTCAAGAGACCCTTGGAGCTTGGATATGATAGCAAGATCAATAATATAGTCAAAGCATTTATGAACCTTGTATGCCCATGCGAACCTTAGACTAGAAAGGGAACCTTGGACTAGAAAGGGAAGTGTGAGAAGTTGATCATCCTCTACATAACTATACATAGTTCTGATTACTAGGTTACATATTTATATACTCTCTATCATGGATTTAGCATTCTTTTAATCTTGATATTGATCATCTTAAACTACACATATTTTTTTGCTGACTATTACAAATCTAGACTTAATTTATGTACATATTTAATCCTATACAGTTTTGTACCACATGGTCATCCATAATTTCATTTATATATTTATTATTTTAGACTTGATATGTCTCTATGTTTCTACATATATTTGATGGAATTTGAATATGCCATTATTCTATAACTTTACACCACTTTATTTCATTATGTGTATGCTTTGGACATGTTCCCATATCCTTGTGTTCCTTCTTGATTGTGTATTTCGACATTTGAGCATGTCCTTCCATGTGGATCCATTCAAACTTGATTTTTTTTTGTATATGTGGGCATTTAAACATGTCCTTATATGTATTTATTTCTTATATTTAGTTAAATGTACCCATGTCCCTTGTATTTTGGTCCCTTGGACTACTTCACATGCTTCATGTGTGTTTTATATATGATTTCATGGAATCATGGAGATTTCACTTATATCTTGCTTATTATGCACTCTAGTTTTATATGCCATAAGGGAACTCATGCATCTCCCCTTCCTACTTGGGTGCCTTGATGGACATCATACCCCATCCCCCTAGGTAGTTAATCAATATATTATTTAGATTTGATGTCCATACACATTCTTACATTGTTATATCTATCTTGGCATATTTTTGAGTGCTAAATCTAACATATATCTTAGACTACCAAATTATGCTTAGATTATCTTACATTTAGATGTCATGTATACATATTATATTAGTTTATTATGTAGATATTATATATGCTTAGGCTAACACATATCATGCAGATCTTTTTATTTATATGATAGTTATTACATAGGTTCAAAAAATCCCTTCAAAAGAGGGGGAATTCACATAGGTTTATCACAAAGATCAGGGCATCTAAGTGCACTGAAAATATAGTTTCCATTATGTGTGCATAGAATATAGAGCTTAATTTTATGAAATCATAGTGTAAAATAGTCAAATAGGTATCATATTTAGTTAGTGTTGAGGTCAACATACCCGCATTCCTAAAAATGTGGACACTTATTTCAAATTGAGTAAATTTGTGCTTTAAATTAAAAATTCATTTGACTAAAGTACCACTAGAGTGTTTGGCACATAACCTTTATTTGAAGATCATCCACACCATGGTTGAATGGCACATTTACACATGATTCTAGTTTGATCTCATCTAAAGTTGCTAACATTAGATTTTTGTGTTTCAAGTTATAGGATTAATGGAGTCTCAATTGAACCAACAAAATCTAGGGTTTCATACTTTGATGATAATTTGACCATTTGATTAATCTTTGATATTTAATTCATTAATTGAATTCATGTTTATATACCAAAAAAACCCTTAGTATAATTAGTTAATCTAAGTTCCTTTGAATTCAAATTAATGTGCTTCATTTTATTTAAATTTGCATGGGAATCACTTTATTATGGACTTTGTTTAAATTTTAGTGTAGGTCCTAGTTGCATTTATTAATACAACTTTGACTTTTGTCTAAAATATTCATATTAAGTCATTTATGTCTTAAGGTTCATGGGATCAATTAACCATGCTGGCTCTTTTATTATATTTTAAAAATAAAAAAGGCTTAGTCTAGATTTTTATCCTAAGTTCTAAATTATAATTGTTAATACAACAAAACTTTAGGCTAAAAGTTTTTATGTTTGCCTAGGATTAAATTAAATTTCATTGCCTACAGGAGTGAACCAACCTGAAGTTGATAGGTTGAGAGATCTCAAGGTTTCAAAACAAATAAATGACCTATCACAAATTTTCAAAAGCCAATAAGTGAAGATTTGGATAAACGGTGCATGTTAACTCAAGAACTAAAAATCTAATAAAGAGAAAAGGTTTGAAATGTCAAAGGGTTTGAAGAGATCCATGAGAGCGATAAATATCACCATATCAAGGGAAGTTTGATGATCTAATAGAGAGCATTGGTCAAAAATTCAGTGTTCACTCAAGACAAGAATGGATTCACCAAGTGGTAGGATCTTAGAGCTCAAAGGGAAGATCCAATGGAGAGAATTTGCTCAGATGGATAGGATCCAATGGAGTGAGTTTTATTAGCAAAGAAAATATAATGGCACAAAGTAAAGGGTGGAAAATTCAATGAATCCCCATGATGAGCTTGAGATTCTGCCAAGTGGCACACCTACATTTAATTTCACTAGGAGCACTTTATTAAAACTTTATCCTAAGGTTTTTTAATCATGTTTATTAACATGAATAAAACCTTAGGCTAAAATTTATATCCAAATTCATTTTTTTGGGGGACTCTTTTACTATATCCTAAACATAAATTAAGATTTATAATAAGTTTCAAATTGTATTTGTTAATAAAATAAAACTTTAGGCTAGGTTAATTTTATTAGTCGTAGGGTTCCTTTTAATTATGTCCTAAAACTTAGCGTAAATACTTTAACCTAAAACTTTATTTTTATTTATTAATATGAATAAAAAACCTTAGTATAAGACTTTAGCTTACATTTTATATATTTCCCAAGCTCTGACTTAATTATCTTCATTATCCATAGAAACCAATCATGCCCAACCAAGTGGATTAAAATATAATGGTGCACACTATTTTGTACAAATATCTAATGGTGCATGATCATAGTTGAAAATTCAAGCTACAATCCCAAGTTAAAGTTTGAGCATGTTCCCATTGATGAATGATACATGGATAAGTGTACACCTTTTGATCAATGGTGCATATTGAGTCAAGACATAAATGAATCCCCATGATAAGTGAGAAGGTGACAAGTGTCACCATTGTAGGAACTATGTAAAAATACCCGATGGAAGTAATCGATCTATGTAGCTAAGATCTAATGGTGCAAGAGGAATGTAGTCTTTTTAAAGAACTCAGGTTGAATGAGAAGTCACCAAATGGCAAAAGGGCACTATCCAAATAGATAATGACTATGAATAATGTATATAGCCTACAAAGCTACCAAGTGGCATGATCTCATATGCTAGGTAAAAATATGGACCAATAACATTAGACTTGCTAGATCTAAATCAATGATGCAAGGTAAAGGTGGAATTTTAAAGGGCCCCAATATAATGAAGTAGTGGCATGGGTACAAAGTATAAATAGTCATATTTTAAACATTAATGAGTTATGTGAAATGATGGAACCACATAATCACCAAGTCAAATTAGGAGATCTTGTGGCTAAAAAAAAGCAAAGGTATAAATACAAGATCTACATAAAATCTAAGGCACTAAACTCATAATGTTTGAACTAGATGCCACTATTAAATCATTCTGAAAACCTTCATAAGCTATAATTTGACCCTATGATATTTGTAATTGAGATAAGCAGATTTGAATTATAGTCTGTATAGTAAGTAAGGAGCAAGAGCCAAGGAAGACTAAGACTAATAACACAAAGATCATGGACATGATATTTACTATTGAAGAGAAGATTACAAAGTCTAGGAGCATAAAAAAAGCATTAGAAATGGATGTTAAATATATTAATAATATTGTATCTCAATAAGATGAATTTTTCATAGAGCATGTTGTTAATCTCAAGCTAATTGATAAGTAACATGGAAGGACAATGAATATTCTTCAGTGAAAACAAACAACTCTAGTAGTATGGTCTCAAAGTAAAGTTAGTGGAATTAAGAATATTAAATTATAGAGGCATGTGTATCTTATAAAATGAGTGGACTATTAGACATAGCTAAAGAAGTTCATTGGTCCTGAAGCATTCATAAAGGGATACTTGTCTATGACAAAGTCTAGTTACATATTGAGAAGGAATGACCAATATATCTCATAAATTGTCTATATAAAGGAGGTATTTACCATTTTAAAAGGGTTGGGGGAGTTCTTAGAGCCAAAATTAATTTTTAAACTTGGATCAAGAAGTACAAGTAAGGAATTCTACAATTTTTGTCTAATACTTGTCTATGTGTTTGTTATCATGGTTGTTTCCTTAGCTTTTGGTTTGGTGTTCAGATTTGAATGGTTTTCATGAATTATAGTTGAGATATTATGAATATAGGGTTGTTAACTTATTCTTATGATAGGTTTATTGAAATTTATTAGGTTTAAGTCACTTTATTTTCTCTTCTTGAAACTAGGCTAATGCTCTTTATTTATAGGGGTAAAATTCTTAAAGTAAATCTTCTTCTTATTTTCATCCTTTCATACTTTCCATAGACCCTCACCTAGTATGTAGTAGGATCTATGATTATGCAATTTCATGTTATATATTGGTTAAATTTATGTAGTGATGAAATCTAAACTTTTTCATAATGTTTAGATTGAAGATCAAAAATACCTTGTTTTTTCCCTACCCTTCCTTTTGCTCCTTTTTGACCAATTCACTATATTTTAGCTTTTCATTGTAAATATACATGTTATCTTAGGTTTAGAATTTAGGTTTTAGACATCATTCATTCAAATTAGTTTAGATCAATTTCATCTTCATAGAAATTTAGGACCATGGTTGCTCCCAACAACCATTTACATGTTCATTTTTTGAAGCAGTCATTTAGCTTGGCCACCACTCCACCACAAATCTTAGGAAGATCACAACCAATAACTCATGAAATGGATTCTTCAGATCTAAAAATGAGAAGTGTTTCTTAAACACTATATGTCGACATAGTGATACACATTTAGGCATAAATAATTGTGGCTCTAAAAATAGGGCCTTTAGCTAAAGCTCTATGAATTTCAAGTATCTTCGCTAAGTTTAGTGAATTTTATTCAAAAATAAATGTATTATTCGTATGTTTGTGTTTATTTTAGCATATTTTTGTAAATATAATTGATATTAATGGTTTTATACTAGTGTTTAGGATTATTTAGCTAAAGATTACTATTCTTTGAAAATTTATGTGAAAATTTTGCAAAGGTTGCTTAAGATTTGTTAAGGATCCATTTGTCATTGCAAAGATTTGGTTTTTATGTTGTATTGTTAATAATATTTGGAGATACAATGACAAAAATTAATATATTAATCAACTTATTACATGGTTAGGTAGATATTCTATCAATGTACCTCGTCAGGTACATGATTTACCTTAAAATCCTAAACGGTATTTGCCTTTTTTTAGTCTTACTACTGTTGTGACTATGGAAGAACATATCAAGTGTTTTAAAGATACCTTAGGATTTTTAAATGTTGTTCATAAATATGTTTCCTATAGGTTATTTATTTATAATCTTAGAGATGAGGAATATTATTGGTTTCTTAACCTTACCAAAGATTTGATTATCACCTAGAATGGTTTCAATAATTATTTCATTGATAGATTTGGAAAGATGATAAGTCAATATGTCCTTTATCAAAAATTTATAACTATAAAAAAGGATTTAAATGAAATCATTAGATATTTTAATGATAGATTTAAAAATATATTGAATACAAATGTAACTCCTTATAGACCTATTAAGGCTATAGCTTTATATATTTATAAAGATGCCTTAGATCCATCAAATTCTATGTTTTTGAGTAGATATATTAGAATCATCAATACATTATCTTTAAACTATGCTAAATTTGTGGTAATTAGTGACCAAATGAAATCCCAAGGTCAAATGTCATATGCCATTCCAAATATAAATCCTAATTTTCCCATGTTGAATGTCATGCCTGATGTTAATTAGAGCATGATTACTTTAAATAAAAATCTATTTTTATACCAATTACCTTTTATTCATGATAATCCTATGATTATTGAATAACATTACAAGTGGATCCCATCCACAAGATCAAAGAGCTATGGAGCTAATAACTGGAATTAGTCTAGAGTTTAGAATTCAAAGTCACCTAGAAATGAAAATGACTCCATTATAAAAATGGTCCAAAAACTGAGCATTGATTTTATTTAGACACAAAATAAATTAGGTAATATTGGGGAAGGTTATAATATAAATTGTTATGTTTAGGTGTTAAACATTACCCACACCTAGGTTTTAAAATAATAATGACAATTATAACACTGAGCCATCTAGAATTATGAATGTGCCTGACATAAACACTTATGATGTGCCTTTGGCTAATTATTATAGGGTTATTAATAATGTTTCATGGTAATCTAGTTCTTATGAGACATATGCATCTTCCAAAACAAATCTTATAGTAGAGACTTATGATTTTCCATTTTAAGATGAAGATGAATTTAAAGATACTTCAAAGGAGGGATCTACTATACCAATCATGGAAGAAGACCTTATCCTTTCTGAAGAAATAGAAGAAGTGGTAGCTAAGATGAATGGAGATCTTAAATATGTCATGGAAACATTTTTAGGAAAAGGAGATTAAGATGAATCAAATGCAACAGATCAAAAAATTTAATATGACTCCTTCAAAAGGTTAAAAATATGTGATCAACATGTTTGAAATGATAAGATTCCTAATTAAACTCATATACTTTCTATTGATCATAATGAAGATACCTTTTGGGATGACTTGGAGATTTTTTATGTAAGGATTGATAGTCCATTACCACTTCATGTGGATATTGAGGAATGTGTTATAAAAAGTACTATTGTAGATATTCTTCAAAAAGACAATGGCATTCTAGACATCCCAAAGCAAGATGACTTAGAGCCTAATAAAGACATCAATCAAAGTACACTAGCTAAGTTCATAATACAACTATGGAAGGAGAATGAAACAAGACATTATTAGTATTTTAATGAAGTACATCTATATTTCTTGGTGTAAAAAAGAAGAATTTGGGAAGAAGATGATTAGATCTTGGATCATTATATTCAATACATATGATTAAGAATGAAGATGAGGAATCAAGATACATCACACAGAAGACACAAACACACAAGTGCTCCTATCCACAAGAAAATTTCACTAAATGGAAACAATCATGTTTCAAGGTTCTTTAGTAGACTAAATAACTTTTCAATCGATCCTAGAGGTAAGTTATTTATGGATTAGTTTAGTTTATTTCCTTTATGTCCCTTATTTGTAAGTAGTGTATATAAATATTTCTTTGCTTGTTCTTTATTTATTTTTTTGTGTTTTTTGTTTGTGATTTGTTCTTTGCTTCTAAATAAGTCCTTTTAGATATCCCTGAGTCAAAGTTCACATAATTTATCAAGAATCTCACCAATCAAGAATGCAAGTATGATCCTTAGGTATTGGTTGACCATGAATTGTTAAAATATGAGCTAGATACTAGGGTTTGGTGAAACTAGTAAAGACTAATGGTTAGTATAATTATTCCTTGATATTTTGAGCATTGTTCTAATCTAAGCTTGGTTTTAATAATGATTGTACATGTAGAGTGAAATCTTGAATTATTGAAATACAATCATGTTTACACTTAATAAACATTATTTCCTAGAACAAAGTTATAACTAAGGATGATTGTCTAAAGACCAAAAATATGACCAAATACCAAAACCTTACTAACTTTGTTCCCAAACTTTTCTAGAAATCCAAAAATGATCTAAAAAAATAAAAAAATAATAACTTATTGAAAAATTCAAATACTATCCAAGAAAAGGTGATTCTGATAATCTCCACCAGGGCTATGGATGCTTGGTTAATAATGGAGAAAGGCCTTGAGTGGAGTCAAAGGCATTTTTTCAAGGCTATGGATTCCTAACTAGTAGTAGAACATTTCCCAAATCTTTCCTAATCTAAAACATGGTTCTTAATAAATATCCAAACATGATAAAAGTTAGTGTTAATGGTTAAAGTCATGAAATATAGAGGTTGTTCCCTAAATCCCATGTCAAATAGTATGTGGAATAAAATTAGACATATGCCATGACTAGGTTTTGATGTTTGAACCTAATTTTGCATGTGCAATACTTGTTTCAACCATGAATTAACCTTAATGATGCTTGATCAAATGGAATCAATAAACTAGTTATTGGATTAAAGTAATGTCTCTGAATTGTAACATATTACTATGTTTCCCACAAAAGTCACCATTTGTTGAAGTCAACATACCCCCATTCCTAAAACTGGGGACCCTTATTTTAAATTATATAAATTTGTGCTTTAAATTGAAAATTCATCTGACCAGAGTACCATTAAAGTGTTTGTCACATTATACTTATTTGAAGGTCATCCACACCATAGTTGGATTGGCAATTTACACATGATTATGGTTTGATATCATCTAAATTTACTAACATTATATCTCTATGTTTTATTTTATAGGATTAATGGAGTCTCAATTGAACCAAAAACATCTAGGGTTTCTTACTTTGATGATAATTTAACTTTCTAATTGATATTTGATCTTTAATTAGTCAATTTAATTCCTATTTAGATACGAAAAAAACCCTTATTCTAATTAGTTAGTCTAAATTCATTTGAATTCAAATTTACACAAATCATTTTATTTAAATTTTCATAGGAAACACTTTATTATCGACTTCATTTAAATTTTAGCCTAGGTCTAGTCATATTTATTAATACAACTTTGACCTTAGTCTAAAATATTTATACTAAGTCCTTTATATCTTAGGATTCATAGGATCAATTAACCATGGAAGCTCTTTTATTATATTTTAAAAATAGAAAAGGCTTAATCTAAAGTTTTATCCTAAGTCTTAAATTGTATTTGTTAATATAATAGAAGTTTAGGCTAAGGTTTTATATGTTTCTCAAAGATTAACTTAACTTTAGTTTCCTATAGGAATGAATCAACCTAAAGGTGATAGGTGGAGAGATTGTAGGGCTTAAAAATGGATTGACAACCCATGACAAAAGTGTAAAAGTCAATAAGTGAAGCATTGGATCAATGGTACACATTAACTTGAGTAACGAAGGTCTAATGGAGAGTGAAGTTTTGAAATGTTAAAGGGTTCTAAGAGCTCCATGAGAGTGACAAGTATCACCATCTTGGGGGTACCTCAAATATTGAATAGAGATCATTGGTCAAAACTTCAAAATTCAACCAATATAAGCACAAATTTTCCAAGTGATAGGATCTTAGATCTTGAAAGCAAGATTCTATGGACAACATTTTCTCAAATGGATAGGATCTGATGGAGTGATTTTTATCAATAAATAATATATAATTTCATAGAATAAAGGGTTATCAATTCAATGAATCCCCATAATGATTTTTAGATCCTATCAAGTGACATATCCATTTTTAATTACACCAGGAGCACTTTATTGAAACTTTCTCCTAAAGTTTTTTAATCATGTTTATTAACATGAATAAAAACATAGGATAAAAGTTATATCCTACATTATTTTTTCTAGGGGATCTTTTATTATATGCTAATCATAGCTTAATATTTATACTAGGTTTCAAACTTTATTTGTTAATATAACAAAACGTTAGGCTAAGTTAATTTTATTAATCGTAGGGTACCTTTTAATTATGTCTTAAAATGTAGCTTAAAGTCTTTAGCCTCAAAATTTATTCATATTTATTAATATGAATAAAAAAGCTTAGTCTAAGACTTTATCTTATGTTTTACATAATTCTTGAGCTCTGACTTAATTATCTTAGTTTTCCATAGGAACCAAACATGCCCAACCAAGTAGATCAAAATATAATGGTGCATCCCAACTCAATCAAAGATCTAATAGTGTGTGATTAGAGTTTAAAAGTGAAGCCGTAGTCATAGGGTAAAGTTCAAACATGTTCCCATCAATCAATAGTACGTGGCTAAGTGTACATTTTCTAATTGATGGTGTGTTTTGAGTTAAGACATCAATGAAGCCCTAGGACAAGTAAGAATGTGACAAGTTTCACAATCATGAGAAATCTATAAGAAGATCCAATGGAGCACATCGATTCATCTAGCTAAGATCTGATGGTGTGAGAGAAAAGTATAATTTTTAAAGAAATTAGGATAAATAAGAAGCCACCACATGGAAAAAGGGCACTAACTGAGTAAAGAATGACTATACAAAATTCAAAAAGCCTATGAAGCTACCAAGTGGCATGATCTCAGATGGTAGGTATAAATATCAACCAAAAACATTCAACCTACCAGATTTAGATCAACAGTGCAAAGTAAAGGTGTAATTTTCAAAGGGTCCCAATCTATTGAAGTAGTAGCATGGGTATAAAGTAAAAATAGTCATATTTTAAACTTTAATGAATTATGTGACATGGTGGAACCATATAAGTGCCAAGTAAAATTAGGATATCTTGAGGGCTCAAAAAAGCAAAGATATAAATATGAAGATATACATGAAATCTAAGGCATGAATATCACATTATTTAAACTAGATACCACCATTAAATAACTATAAAAGCATTCAAAAACTCTAATTTAACCCTTTGATCTTTATAATTGAGACAAGGAGAGTTGAATTATAGTCTATGAAAGAAGTAAGGATCAAGATCCAAGGAAAGACTGGGATTGATAACACAAAGATGATGGACATGATCTTTACTATAGAAGAGAAGATTACAAAGGTTAGGATCATAAAGGAATAATTATAAAGGGTTGATAAAGATCTCGAGAACATGGCAAATCAGGGATATCAACTCTTCATGGAGCCTATTGTTAATATTAAGTTAATTAATAAACAATATATAAGGGTAAAGAAGATTCTTCAACAAAAGTAGGGAACCATAGTAGTAGGGTCTCAAAGTCAAGTCAGTGTAATTAATAATATTCTTTTGTAAATGCATGTGTAGTTTATAAAATTCATGTCCTATTAGTCATAGTTAAATAAGGTCATTAGTCCTAAAGCATTTTTAAATGGATACTCTTCTATGACACTTGCCCAGTTACATGTTGAGAAGGAATAACAAACACATCTCATGAATTATATATATAAAGGAGGTATTTCCCATTGTAAAAGGGGGGGAGTTCTTAGAACCAACATTACTTTGTGAACATAGAGAAAGTATTACAAGTAAGGAATTATATAAAGTTTGTCTAATATTTGTTTGTGTGTTTGTTATCATGGTTTCTTCTTTAGTTTTCTAGTTTGATGTTCATATTTGAATGGTTTTCATGAATTCTAGATTTACTAATATGAATTCAGAGTTGTTAACTTGTGCTTATGCTAGGTTGATTGAATGTTCTTAGTTCTACTTCACTTTCATAGCTCTTATTGCATCTAGGCTAATGCTATTAATTTGCAGGGTTAAAATTCTTAAATTAAATCTTATTATTTTCATCCTTTCATACTTTTCTTAGAACTTCACCTAGTATGTAGTAGGATATGTGATTATGAAATTTCATGCTATATATTAGTTAAATGCATGTATTGATGAAATATAAACTTTGTCATAATGTATTGATTAAAGATCATAAACACATTCTTTCTACCCTACCCTTCCTTTTGCTCCTTTTTGATTAGTTCATTGTAGTTTAGCTTTTCATTATAAATGTCCATATTATCTTAGGTTTAAACTTTAGGTTTTAGGTATCATTCATTAGACTTAGTTCAAATCACTTTCATATTCACAAATATTTAGGACCATGTTTTCTCACAACAACCATTTACATGTTCATTTTGTGAAATAGTGATTTAGCATGGCCACTACTCCACCACATATCTCAAGAAGATCACAACCATCAACTCATAAAATGGATTCTTTAGATCCAAAAATGAGAAGTGTTTCTTAAAAACCATATATGTTAACCTAGTGATACATATTTAGGCATCAATAATTATGAAGGAAAATAACATAGTTGGACACTAGTTCCAAAAGTGGACACTATCACCATAGTGATACTATTCAATATCCCTAAAAATAAAAAATATAGATTTTTTAGAAAAATATAGTATGTATAGTACATATTTGCATAAATTCATCTATAAATTATTAGTTTTACATAAAATCATACCAATTTGCTCAAACTGAGGGCATCATTTGTGGCATGATCATTCCCATTTTAGTTTTATATAGTCAAATATAAATTATTATTATTCAATCTAGAATCCATATGATGATATATAATATATGGCGGTTGCATGCACACGAAACATTATTTCTATATGCTCACATTTACAGCAATTGATCAAATGGAATGGAAAACTCCATGTCATTCTCTATGTTTTTAATTTAGATACCATTTACATTAATTTTTAATATATTTTATGCCTTACTCCATATGTAGGGTTTAACATTACTGATTAGTCCTTGATCTACATAGACAAGTGCCTAAAAGCCCCCTAAGCTCATTTTTATTCCATATTTATTGAGTGAATACATAGGCATTAAATGTATTTTTATTTATAGTCATACAACTTCAGTTAAATTACATATTTTAGTTACATATACATCTACTACACATGGGTAGGAAATGATTGAGTCACAGTCTACTTGAGTGATTTATCCACTTACATAAGAGGGTTAGACAATTCATAAATCTAATACAAGCTATTCATAGGTTTTGGTCTATTGAATAGGAGTGGGAAATTATGGATTAAAGTCTATTTTATGTTCTTGATGCACCCACACATGGGTATTGAGTAAGCCATTTAGATCACTCCATGTTTTTCATCGATTCATCACTATCTACCCATAATATATAACTAGGTTTCTACATTGGTTTGAATACCTAGTGATGTGTATTCATTGATTTACTCTCTCTTATCTCTTTACTTAGTTTTTTATTTATTTTTGATATCTCTAAAGTAAGGAATAGTTATATGCACATTTAATTTTTAAGACACATAATGGAACATGCTTCACATACTTATATCCATATTCATGGTCTTTACCTCTTAGGTAAGTCCAAGTATGTTTATTTTCATTTATCTGAATCATATCACTTTGATTCATTTATATAATAAAGGTGGTCAAATGTATTCATCCAAAATGCCACTTGAGTGCCAAGAGTGTCACTTAAGATCAACCACCCCTAGCTTATTCTTAGAACTATCTTAGGGCATATTTAAATGCTTATTCAACTTTATTGTGGGCCTTATAGATCCATGTCACTTTAAAAATTAGTCATAGACCATCTAAACATTCACATCATACTTTGGACACCAACAGTTGATACTAATGTTCTAGTTTAGTACCATTGTCTTCTTTCCTCTTTTTATCCCTAATGGATAAGATTTCAATCCCAAATATGCCTAGGGTTAGCCTAGACCTGTTTACAATCACACATAAACACTAAATCTATATACACACACACACACACACACACACACACACACACACACACACACACACACACACACACACACACACACACACACACATACATGAATTGTATCCCTTTATTTACTAAAGGGAAATCAAATACAAATACACATTAATAATATCATAATAAGTTATGCATAATTAAGGTTATTAATCCCTATTCTATCCTAATTTTACATGCAGTCATATAAATCCATCATATGCTTAGAATACATATATTTTTAGTCTCAATCCTCACTCAAATCACTCAAAACAACATTCATATTATCTTTGCTTGCATTTGCATCATCACTTGGGTGTAGAGAACTAAATTGAGCTTGATCCCTCTTCAAAGTATTGGTATGTAGGAAACTTTTATCATAATAGGGTATTGGGGATGTCCAACCTACCTAGATAACATCACACTTTTGATACTTTTGCTAATTTAATAACCTAACCACATGGAGTTCTAGTATTCACATACAAAATTAGTCAAAATAGGTCACGAAGAATAAACTAGGGTTTGTCTACATGGAGAAATCTTAGCAAACTCAAACACAACTACTCCCATAAGAACACATAAAGGGTATTATCACCACAATTGGACACTATCACCATAGTGATACTATCTTAGGTATGACACTATTGTCCAAGATATTTTCTAACACATATAGCCTATTTATGACACTAAAACTAACACTTGTAATGATTTCTAGCTTCCATATCCTTCATCTCAAGTTATATCTAAGTAATTATTTGATTCATTCATTACTATTATTACAAATATCAGATCAAGTTAATTCTTACATAAATTAATGGATATATTTATTGCATATTTTATACCTTGATTTATTACAATCAGACTGTTTAACAACCTAGGGCTTACAGACCATAACCTAAAAAGTTAAATCACCCTATATCAATAAATGATCCACAAAAAATAGTAATCTAAGGAGCAATCCAATATTGGTCCATTCATGATAGGATCTTATCCCTTCACAAACACTTCAACTGTAAGGATATCAATGAAGTCATACCAAATTTGGGATTTTATTACAATTTTACATGGGATATCTAGATGGTCCATATATAACTACCATTACATGGTCATAAATACATTAATCAATAAGTTCAATCTCATTTATAAGATTTATCCTTTTGAGGCTACCACACATTGACTGAGGATATTAGAAATAAATCCTTAGGGTTACTTTCCTCATAAGACATTATACAAGCACAAAGCTAAGTCTTCATGATGGAAATGTTCTTCAATTTTTATACCCTACAAGATAATCAGGGTTTAGAACAATGTTAGGACTTTACTTCCTAGGTCAACACACCCATGAAGACTTGTGTAAAGGTGATGAAATTCACCCCATAAATTAAAATAAAAAATAGGGTAAAAGGCAAATAATAACTTTTTCATTTCTTAGTCACCCAAAAAGGGGAGAGCGTACACACACAAAATAACCCCACAAGACAATAAATTAACAAGGAAAATTGCAGGAAAGTGAAGAACATGAAAATTAATAAGTTTTATTATACCCCAAATTGAAATGTAAATTAGAATTTGAGTTTTTTGACTCAAAATATCACTCTTTGTCTAAGGAACTATAGCATAAAAGATTATAAGTTTGATGAAAGTTGTTTTTGGTCAAAAAGGATATTGAAATAAGGTTTATTTTATGTCTCAACCTTTAAAAAAAATTATTTCATGATTATGTAGATTGATTTCATTTTTGAATCTTTCAATTCATAGTTAGGTCATTTAAATAGAAAATAGGGAATCAGTCAAAAGCAATTTCACTATTATAAAGAAATATTTCACTATTGGGTATGACAATTTTTCTACTATTTTGAATAATTTCAATGTAGTTAATTATGATTTCACTATAGTAGTTGATGATTTCCCTATGGTAGTCGATAATTTTACCGATATTAACCTTTAAATAGAAAACAAGAAAAAATTATCTTTTTTGGTTAAAATTTAGTTAGAGTAAAATACAATTTCCTAAATATGTAGAAAAAGACTACCAAAACATAAAAGTATAAGAACATAATTTCATAGTTTTAGTGAAATTTCTATATAAATTAGAATGATTTCTATAATGGGAGTAATGATTTCACCAAAATTGGGTTTAATTTTTTAAATCTACAAAAAAGTAGTTGGAATAGAGGAAAAACACATAAACAATTTTCTAGTTTATCAAAAATTCACCACAATGAAATCAATTTCACTAATTATACTTTTAATTTCATAATTTTTTTATGAAAAGAGTAAAATGGGTATTTGCAGTTTTATACGAAAAGTACTTATTTCATTGTTTATAGGTTTAATTTCAGAATTTTCTTCACAATGAAAAATTTCACTGCTACTTATAATAATTTCATTGATGATCCCATTGAATTCCCCATTACATAGTAATGAATTTGTTTCTTATCCTAGAATGGATTTTAATGTAATTTTAAAGAAAAAAGAGAGAATTAACTTGTTTGGAAGACTAATTATAGTAATTATAAGAATAAAAATTGTGTATAAGAGGTTTTTGGATGAGTCCAATCCTTCAAGAGATCCCATTAAGCATTCCATTATTTAGATTAGGAATATAAGAGAGATTAGTCAATCATCAGTGAATAAAAATATAAAATAACTTAAATACATAAATTCTAAAGCCTACTCCATAGGTTGAGACATGGAATATAAATAATAAATGCAAATTGGAAGATAAATGACCATGATTTTTACTTCCCTTGAATATTTTTTTTAATATTGTTCTAAAGAGGTTGAGATCACCTTATAGATGTATAAGTCTTTGTCATTTCTTTAATCCTTACATGAGTAACATATCTCCATGTATACACATGATTTGGATTTATCTTGAAATGAGAGTGTTGATGAAGGTTCTTTTAATAATCTAATATATTAAGTTTGCATTAGTAAGGTTGATAAAATGAGTGGTGTGAGGGTAATATTTGTATATTTACTAAATCATTAAGTACCATTCATATCGTCATAAGATTGAGGTTTGAGGATCAATCCTAAAAAACATGATTATACACATGTAGTGTGTAAGAGATACCATTTAAATAATCTTAGATTATTGAATACATAATGGAAGAAAATTTAAGTCATTGGTCCTCTTGAGTGTGTAAGATGGGTATAAGAGAAAGAGTGTGTAAGAGAGGTGTAAGAAATGTCATAACCTTTAGTTTCTTGGAAACTTTTCCTAATGATGTAATCTCAAGTGAGGAAATATTATAGTTTTGAATTTATAAAATAGGGCAATTTAAATCCATGGTTTTTCTTATTAGATGAATAATTAGGCTTTATTAAGTGGGATTAATTAATAATTAGAAGAAATGTGAAATTTATAAGATATTTATCAATCAAGTATTCAATTAATTATCTTGTGAAGAAAATTGCAAAGAATTAACTTAATTAAGGATGCACTTTGTAAAAAAATGATGCAAGATGATCCATTAACCAAATTAGGGTTGTATCATTTATTAATTTGGGTCAAAATGACAACTATGTGGGTAAATTAGGTCTAATTATAGATTTTTGGTTAAATTTTCATGTAATTACGTTAAGTCATTTCAAACATAGTTTACACATGGAAGTGGTTGAAATTAATTATTTACACCTTAAGAACTAAGTAATATTATCTTAAATTTAAATAATGAAATAGATTTTTATCATAACTCCTATGATAGAGCATGTTGCCAAGTAAAGTGTAACAAGAGGTAGATTAGATAAAATATTTTTTATGATTTCATGATAGATCAATGGGAAGAATTTGATCATATAAGTAGGAGTAAATATATTTATACCAAGGGGAATTTGGACCATCAATGATGCATATCATTTCAAATTATAAACAATTATATGCTATAAAGAGAGGGTTTTTAATTAAGAACTGATATTCTTTGACTAGAGGAATAATTTCAATCATGGATCTCATGGTATCCTTAACATCAACAAAATTTTTGTTAGTTCAACATACCCATTCAAATTGGATGACTTCAAATTTTAGCTTGATTCCATATGGTTGTAGGGAATAATATTTTCATCCTTAGTCTAATATTGATTAGTTGTTTGATTAATAAATAGTTGTGAATCACCATTTACAAATAAATGTTGAATATTACACTAAATTGCAAGTTAAATCCCAACAAGAAAGCACTCATATTAGTCTATATTATTAGTTCATTGTAATATAACATGAAATTACTTGGGGATAATATCTCCTTGTGGTGTAATGAATAATAACCCTACTCAAGAACCATGATATGTGAATAATCCATTATTTATAGTTTCCATTGTTTGAAAATCATCTAGAGTAATAATGGATTCATCAAGGAAGTGTATGGTGATAGGTTTGGAATGTTTAAGAGTTGCTTAAATAGATTAGTCTATTAATTCCTACCTTTTAATGGATGTTTAATGTGTATAGTTGATAAAATCGTTCAGAAACATTACCCATTAAGATATTTCAATAGTCAAAGCTACTTTTGCTAGGTATATTTCAAATGATCAAATTTTATAATTAAAATGTTATTATTGTTTAACATATAATTTTTGATATTTTGATAAGCACAAACTAATGTGAGATAATATTTCTCAATTGGAATGGAATAATTTTTGTAAATGACTAGTGTTCAATTTAAATAATAGACATCTCTTTCTTTGCCTTGATCATCATGTGGGGCAAGAAGTTCCCCCAAGGTGTTTGATATTTCTATGATGTAGAATAACAAAAGGTTCCCATGTATTGGTGGAACAAGAAATGTATTATTTACTAGGTATTTATTTAGTTTATCAAAATATTCTTGACATTCAAAATTCCATTGAAATGTATTACCTTTTATTAGAAGGTGTGTAAATGGGTGGCATAGATAAAAAACTAGGAAATGAAATGCTGAATGGCCTAGATATTTCCCTATAAGTTATAAAATTATTTTAAATTAGGAGGAGGCATATTGTTAATTTCCTTAAATTTATTTGGATTAACTTTAATGACCTTAAAATTAATAATGAAGACTAATAATTTTCTATATGTAAATTTTTACTAACATAGCCTCTCAAATATTATCCTTGGTACTTTAGGATGTTCTACATAGGCTATCTATTTCACTAGAATTTCATCTACATAATATTCATAAATGACATGCATAAGATCATGGAATACAACTATCATCACACATTGATAATTATCTCCAAAAAATTTATAGATAGATGACATGGTTGGAAATAAAGTGTTCCTGATGGAGTTGTTAACATTGTTTTATGTTGATATTATATACATATCTTAATTTGATTATAATATGATATGCCATCAAGAAGAGATAACATCTTATAAAATTTCATGGAATATATTATCATATCTATGTTGCCAAAAGGAAAATCATCATTTGAGTATGCTTTTTTAATGTCTCTAAAATCTATGCATATTAATTTACCCACTCACTTACTAAATGGTAAAATATTTGGAAAAAAATTCATAAGGAATAGGCTTAGTAGAACATTCTACAAGTAACTTTTATAATTCCTTTTTTACTAAGATTGAAATTCTTAGGTGCATATTCCATAATTTCTACTCAATATGCTTAGAATTAAGGTGAATAAATAGATTATGGACAACAAAATAAGGATATAAACTTCACATATAAGAGTAAGCCCAAGTTAATACATCAATGAATTCTATTAGACTATTAATAATTGGTTCATGCTCATCTAGAGTGAGATACACACCATGTTTTATCATATTAGGATTGTTATGTGTGTCAATATTCACTTCTTTAGTATATTATAAAATAAGAGTGTAACCATCTTATAGAATTATGGGAAAAGAGAGTAATTGATAATTTGGATATGAATGTGGGTTATTAGACCAACCCATGTAAGAAGAGGTAGAATCATTAATATTACGTAATAACCAATGAGCTATTAGCTATGGATTTTTTATGGACATTCTATCAAAATTTTCATCATGGTCATCATGATTTATTTATAGCTCAAATGATAAGTGTGGTCTCTTGGAACCTTGGGATTCCTGTGAAGGAGAATGAACTTCCTCATCCAAGAGAATATGAAACAAGTTTTCACCAATTGAATTATAAATTTATTTATGAGCATCCAAATATGAAAGTGACATAGCGAGGTTTTCACTTAAGGATATCAATATTTATCTTTATTTTTATTGTGACCAATGAATTTATCATACTCCCCAAAGTATGCCTGAGGTTTGAAAGTATAGACAAATATTTCCTTGTGGTCACCCATTGGTAAATCATCTCTTAACATTAATAATCATGACTTGGATTCTTAATTTATAAACTTGTAGAGTGTGATATATTGGTTTTATTGGTCCCAATTAATGAGGTTAGGATAATGGAGAGTAAGGGGAATTTTTAGAAAAACAAATATGGTATGAATAAAAAAATATTCAAATAGATTGGTATTGTCAAGATCATCATAAATATTATAAATTGACTGTGTCACTACCAAGAATATTTTCATTATATGTAGATGTTGAATCAGTTTTAGTTTGTGAGAAGATGACATCAAGTAATTTTTATCCAAGTACTTAATTATTTGTGTGACTAGTGGGAAGAATAGCATCTAGTATGCCTTGTTCCTTTAATCCCAACCCTTTAACTTTATAAGCATGATTATCCATAATTACATTTTGGGTAGGGTACCTTTTGATTTGAAAACAAGGAGAAAAATGCTAACCTTACATCCATGACTCATCTTTTTGTTTTCAAAGCAAAATGTACCCTACACAAGATGAAATTGCATAATAAAAAAGTATAATGCCATTTCATCTTGCTCTTACCATGAGATTTGGGTGATGTATAGATTTCATAAATATGAAAAGAATTTTCAATAATTTATGTGCCAATACACTTATCATGAATATTTAAATGAGAGGAAATTAGTGGGGGAAGAATGTATATAGAAGAGGAAGTGAGGGTAATGGGATAAATATATAGTTGGAATTAGGTGGAATTATATATCTCTTGATTATCCTTTTTGATATCATTTTTGGCACTAGGATAATAAGTATATGTCTATCCCTTTTATTCTAAATATATATAATATTGATAAGGTTGTATATCCCTAAGAATAGTGACCTCCATTCTAAAATGGGAAAATATTATGCATTGATGTAGCATGAATGGAATTACATGTATCTTATGAAAACATGGGCATCCAAGGAGGGTATTATATTTCAATTCAAGGTTAATAACATGGAATAGGTTACTATGAATGATAGGTTCAACCTAGATGGGTTAATAAATTACACTTGTTAATTGGCTTTCAATATTATCATATCCTTTAATGGTGATGGTCTCACGTTTGAAATCTACTATAGTAACCCAAACACTAGATTAATTTAAATGTAATAATGTTCAGGCCATAACAATTATCTATGAGTATGCACTTGGTTTTATGGTGGGTAATGGTTACTTCAATGTATATGGAATTTTTATGTGAAGATCCAAGGGACGACATGTCAGTCTGATCGAATGTAAGTTGTTAGATAGGATAAAAATGTCCTACCAATACTTGGAATTTATCAAGATAAATATTATCAAGTACCCTAGATTAGATTAAAATATCATACAAAACATCCTTTTGGAATTGACATGTATAAAAAATATCCAAGGTATAAATTTATATTGGATTTTTGTTTAATTGATTAACAAAATCATAATAGTTATTGACTAGAACTATATATTTTATCTTAGATTAATCTTAAATAGGATTGTAATTGGAAGGTAGATTGGTATTATCAAGAGAATATAAAGGAAATTTAAGGGTAATTTTATGGTGTAGATTTATAATAACATAATCTCAAGTAGGTAGATGATTACATGAATTAGATGAATAATTACATGTCCTTGGATGGTAATTATCAAATGAGGATTATGTGGAGGAGGATATCCCAGAATATTTTGACCTAATCCTAGAATGAATGGATTTGCTTACTAGGAATTATTATAACATGAATGTGGATTTATTTTTATTGTGGCCACATGATGTCCTAGATACATCCCATTATGTTGTAATCATAGGGGGTATCATGATAATCAACATTGTTAGCTTGGGAACCCTAATTTTTATCAAAAATATTATCATATTGATGTTATCATTGATATTATTATTAGTGTTATGCTAAGGAAAGGGGTATTTTTATATCCCCATGTTTTGATTAGAATGGGATGATGCATTGGTGAATTCAATATCCCTCCTCTCTATCATGTCCTAGATAATATGTCTAAGTCACACACATCTATGAATACCATGATAATTTATGCAATGACAATCAAAATCCACATTACCAAAATAGAATTCATGTTTGGGTTGAATTTCATCAAATGGTTTGGTATTGAGCCAAGTAATCATATTTATAGTGAGTAACTTCTAAAACACTACCTCAATAGGTTCTCTAAGATTAGATAATGTTTTTATATTGAACTAATTTTTAGAGGAGATTAACTTTGTACAATAAGTGGTTTTGACATATTATATTTCATCACTAGTGGTGAGTTCACCATTTTAATGTGCTTGATTGTGTTACTTTATTACGAACCATATTCTTATTGTGATTGAAGATTTTGGGATCCTGCAATGTATTATCAATACTTTTCATTAAATTTTTAATTCCAATTTTGGTTCTGAGTTTGATGTTTGGGTTGATTTTTTTAATAAATTTTGATTTATCCTTTATAAATGAGGGGCTTTTATATTTGAATTAATTTTTAAATGAATTCATCCAAGTTGTTTGGACAATGAATTCTAATGTTAAGAGCTAAATATAAATTAAAATTAGTCATGAATATGTTTTCTATCTTATTATCAAAAATAGAATGTGGAAATCTACTAGCCTATAGACTTTTATTTTTGGAGTTAAGATACAAAATCTCTCCACCTCTAAGAGAAAAGGAAAAGAAAAAACTTGGGGTCATAACCTAATTCATGACATGCAATAAAAACCTTCTTTAGGTGATCCCTTGGGTCACTCTTTCCTTAATACTTTTAAAATATAGGGATATAAAAATGAGATGGGAAGGGTGTCTTTAGTATCCTTGTGTCAAATAGAGACAAACATATTTTATCCAACTTATACTCCGTGACCCTAATTCCATACTTGTATACCAAAAATTGAGTTTCTGATAGCCTATCATTTATGGAGAATATTAATATTTTAGGATGAAGGTGAAGGATTATATAACTAAGAATAAAATTATATATTAGGTGGATTTGTGGAAACTCTTCATACTAAAATATTAAGATTAGTAGTCATATTTATATGATTGAATTGGTTATGAGGGAGTTGGTGTTGATTGAGAATTAAAAATGGAATGTAAAATCCTTTCTAAGTATAAATAGTTTGTTATCTTTGAGTGATTTTTTGTTACTTGGTTGGTATTGGAAAGGAATTGGTTAAATTTATAATGTTTATGTTTGGGAGGGCCTGGTTAAATGGGACACTTTATGTCTTAGTAGAGACTTGTAGGTAATGAGTTGGATTTAATATCTATTAAGGGAGGATTTGTTTATCTGAGATTGTGAGGACATGATTAATAGGAACTTGATGTGGATTATAGAAAATGTTTATTATGGATTCTTAACAACTATTGTGAGGAATATATGGGTATATTTTGATTAGTAGTGATGGATGTATCTAGAGTATGTAATTGATCAACCAATGAATCTTTAACTTGGTGCTTAATAGGTTGATCAAAATCTATAAGTAGAGGATCAAAGACCATAGTAATAACTGATAAATAAGAAATATTAGTAAACACTTAAATATTTTTTACAATTCGAGTAAAATGTTAGGTAAAAATTTGGGTGGGCAACAAGTAGTTCCTTCCATTTCCTAGATATTTTTTTGACTAACATTGTTTGAACAATTATTAGACTATGGCTAGAGTAGGGTAAATCCTTTATTGAATCTATGATTTTTGTGGTATTATGTGGTTTATGTCTCTAAATATTAATCAAGTTATCTATATGATAATCATGGGTAACCTTAGCACCCATATCAAATAAGCAAAATAGAACTTCATCTCTATTCTCAAATATGTCATACTCAAATTGAGCTCGAGCTACATTGTAACTAGGTAGGATGTATTCATACTCAAGTTGATAAACCTAAAGAGTATGCGACTTAAAATAATCATGTTGATCTTGTGGATAATCTTATTGGTATGTAAATGGATTTATAAGATCATTTTTATTTTATTCCTAATCATCATCATAAGTACTATTGTAATCCATGCCACTTCTCATGTATTGAGGTAATTTGGATATTATTGTAAACTATGTGATTTGAAATGAATTTGAGTTTTTTTTAAAGAATAAATTTGGATACATTACCAAATATTGTTGAATTATTTTTATTTTTTCTAAGTTTAAGACCCCTTTTGATTAAAGTGTAATTATTTAATGTTAAACTTGTGAATCTAAAAGACAATTTAAGATGAAGTCAAAGCTTTTATACAAAAATGCATATAATTGTGCTAACAATGCTTTGAAAAAGTCATATTTGAATTGAAACAATATTAGATAATTTGAATTTATTTAGAATATTTTCATATTGATCAATAATAAAAGGTTTGAATTGTAATTATGAACTTGGAAGTGACTTAGACTTGAACATGCATTGACATATGACTTGTAAATGAATAGAGAATGCTTTGACTTGAACTGGTTTGACTTGAACTTGAGAGTTGGTATTAAGACTATAATTTTACCATGGTCTTGAAGTGGTTTTTAATTTAAAATTTATAATTTTATTGGAATTGGTTCCAATTAAGAATAAGTAACATAATGGTATGATTTTAGACAAGAGGAGTATATGTTTAAACAATTTTTTGACATATGATATAGAAGGAAACATTTTTTACCTAAAAATTTGGGCCAAATAATGCCTTTTTTGATGGTGTATGTGGATTAAATTCTAATATATGACACATTTTGACACCAAAAATAATAAATCAATCATTCAAGCTCATGAACCTACTTTAGTAACTGGCATGAGACTAATCCACATTCAACCATTCCTTTGATATACTCAGTTTGAGAGAGGATTATAAAGTTTAAGATTATTTAAGTAATTAATGTAATTATTGGTGGTGTTTTAATCCCAATATTATCTCAAAAGTTTCATATATGAAAGATATATTTAGGTGACATTATCTTTAGAAAACTTCAATGATGAATGTTTTGTAGCTAAAAGGACTTATTATAATGTTGTCATAGGCTTACTATATGATACTTTCATAAGTTATGGTGCATGGGCAACAAAAAACTATGAATTACACATCTAGACCTAGTAGGTTATTTGTGAGAGGGTCTTGTCCCCTCATGACCATTTCATATATAAGATTTTAGTGAAGTGATACTGGGAAAATCAAGCTTCAAGGGATATTTAAGTTAAATAAAAACTTATGTATCCTCTATTTATATACCCCACCAAATAAATAGCTTAGTATGAATATTGGGTAATGATATCCTAGTCATTGCTCCTTAAATACTTGTGAGAAGGAAATGATACCCCATCACATATCTAACATAAAAATGAAAATTATT
>JARHVA010003440.1:460000-497500 GCA_037957365.1 Torreya grandis
CTATGCATACCCAAAATATGTCTTGAACAACTAAACCAAAAAAACAATCTTATGAAAAAATTGTGGAAAAAAAATCATATGAAAAAAAAACTCATGACCTTAGGTTCATCACCATGTGAATTATACCCCACAACTCAAGGTAAAAGTGGTCAAACCATTCTCTATAAATAGCTTAGTTAGAATTGCCAATAAGCTTCAAAACATAGTCATAAAAATTATGATCTAGAACACCTATAGAATAAATTTCAAAAACTTATAATAAATTTATATAATCCTAAAAAATAATCATTAAAAATTGAAATTAATATATCATAATATCTAATAGCAATATCAGTCTTACATACTCAAAAAAATCACTTTATAGAGGCCAAGGTGACCCTTGGAGAGATGTTAGTCGCTTATGTAGGACCTTTACGAACCTAAAAAAATCACCTTGCATAGGCCAAGTTCACCCTTTAGGGTATCTAGTTGGTTTCTATACTCAAAGTAAAAAGATTCATTATAGATGGCGATCTGTTAAATATCTTAAATGCTCTAGAAGGGAAAATAAGCCCCTCTCATACTATCAAGGACATCGTGAATGATGCCAAACAACTCTTAAGGAGCATGACATGTATTGAAATTGTGAATAATTATCAAGAAGGTAATGGGGTATAGGATTAGCTCACTATCATTGTAATAAAAATCTAACTTTTAATAAGCTAGCAAAAAGTAAGGAATGTTCCTAATAACATCATCTAAGCCTTACTGGATGAAAGTACCATTATTTGAATGGGACATCATGACACCCCACACACATAATTTTTCATTAAAGGGATGGATTTTAAATATGATTACCTACAATTATGATCATATGAGGAGGCATAATTGTTATAGGGTGATAATGGTAGGCTTCCCAAGTACTATTCACATTATTTAAACTTGCTCTCTTTAAAACCATCTGCCTGCTTACCTCAACTCTATAGCCACCACTTCAATGGGAGGAGATATGTAAATGACTAATCCCATATCATATATAGAAGTGTAGGGGAAGAAAAATGTTTGAAAGGAACATAAATGCATCAGCCTCATAGATATAATGATGAGAATCATAGAGGATGATGTTGACATGGCTTGAGATTTTATACTGGTCTGGAATAAATACAAGGTGATAATTCATGGCATAAAAATCACTGTTATGGAGGAGATTATTATGGAGGCTACTATCATTTCCTATGAGGGTACTAAGGAATTTAATGACCAAACAAATAAGGAGGAGCTCTTTCAATTATATTTTTATAAGAATGAGTTTATGAAGATCAATAAGAAGGGTTTCCCTATGGTGGACCTTCCTCATCATTGGCTGAAAATTTGTCTCTAGGTAATGTACTATATTACATTAGAGGGTAAACATACTCTAATATTTTCTCATCATTTTTTTCTACTAAATTACTTTTTGGTCTATAAGATAAGCCTACCTTTCTTCTTTCTTAAATATCTAAAATGCACTACCTTGGCTCATTAAGTAAATGAGACCAACCCTATCTTACAGCAAGGGTTAAATATATTGATCATCAAACATGAATAAATATTACAAGGGTGGGAGGTCCCCAAGTGGGGATCCTTCACTAGGGAGGAATCTTAGGAGGACTCCCTGGAGGAGGATCCCATGTCAAGATCCTACCGACCTTTGAGAACCCCCAATCTTGTCTTTCTAAATCTTGTACCAATGACCTTTCCCTCAATCTCTTCATACCCATAACCAAGATAATCACCCTTGATGAGGGAATTTATAAGGAGACTTACCAGAAGGGTAAATCCATTCTATTATAGGAGATAAAAAATAATAAGGCACAATTAGAGATATTCAATTACAAGGTGTAGGAGGTAGGACTGACCCTCACCAATCTTATAGAAGAGTGAAATGCCTTTTATAAGTAGGATAAATCCATTGTATATTCATTTATCTAGTCCTTTAATAATACTCATAACCCTATCAAATAGTTTCTAAAGGTCATGAAAAACCCCCACCTAGTTCCCCCAAACTAGCCCCTTAAAGAAGACTCCTTGATAGGTCTAAAGGTTGAAGAGGCCATGTATGATTTTACCAAAAGAGGTAATAAAATCACCTGGAAACCACACATGTGATAATATTTCAAAGGTTAAGTAGGATATACCTATATATAATATAGAAGATGAAAAAGACTCGTTAGAGGGACCCCCTCCTAATCTTTGATGTTTCTGTTTTCCCTTCTTTCAGTGATATAGTTATTTTTTGATGTTTTTATTAGGTGGCCTTGTTTTGGATTATTGATACTTATGTATTTCACTTTAGTGGTTTTAGGATCCTTATAAAAACTAGTTTTCTACCCTATCAAATAAAAAAATTGGTCTTACATACCAATCTCATGACTTCACTATACACAGACCTTACTAAGTTAGACAAGTGAATTTGAGAGAAACTTTTTGAAATATACAACCATCTCCAAAAATTCTCTCCAATATGGAAATGTGTTATTGGTATTGAAAAACAACCCTAAGTATTTTTATCCATCCCTAATCTATGAAAATGCATCCCTTATCTCATTCCCACTTATGCCTAGTTTTATTTACTATTTGCACCATTAGGCCTTTTGGTGATAGGTCAACTTGCATGACCAGTTTACCACATATGAGGCTCAAAACCTATTGAAAATTTTTACCCCACATGTCAAATTATAACCCTTATCATTTTAAATGTGACATAATCATGTCTTTTTTTCTAAGTGTTAAGAATTGGTCTTTGTAATTTTTCTAAAGGGGTCATGTTCAACAAGTCCAAAGGAGTTAACATTTTCAAGATTCCTGAAAGGCATTTTTAACTTTTTAAAAGAAGGGACTAGTTCAAAATTTTGAAAAGGCATCTCCAAAAGGTTGAAAGGTATAATTATTTTAGAAAATGGACTTCTTCAAAAAGTCCAAAGGACATAAAATCCATTGTCAAAAATTTGAAAGGCAATTTCAAAGAGCAAGGGCACTTTTCACTTTTTTGAAGGGTTCTTTCTCTGAAAAAAGGAAATCTCAATTTTTTTGACAGGGACATTTTCATTTTTTCCATAGGATTTTATGGAGGGATCATTCCAAGTTTTCTAAAGTGATTTTTCCAAAAAAATTGAATGTCATATTCTTTTGGCTGAACGTTCATTACAACTTTTTCAAAGGGAAAGTGGACCATTCCAATTATTTTGAAGGGCATTTTCAAATATAGAAAAGGTGAATTTTAGAAAAGTTGAAGGGTATCTTACCTTCATAAAAAGGATTTTCCAAAGGGCAAGTGGACCATTCTAATTCTTCTGAAGGGACATTTACATTTTTTTTAAGAGTTTATTTTGCTGGAAAAGTTCATTTCAAGATTACCAAAGGGTTATTTTTGGCAAATAGGGACACCTTCAATTTTTTTGAAAGGGACCATTTGAAATTGCCAAAGGACCATTACAAAATTCCTAAGGGTTCTTTTGAGAATCTGAGGGACACTTCTAATTTGTTTGAAGGGCATTGTCAACTTTCTTGAAGACCTTTACAGGAATTTTTAAAGATGGATTTCCTTCAAACAATTTGTCTAAAGGAATAGTCCATTGAAAAAACTCTAAAATAAAAGTCCTAAGGCCAAAAACACTGAAATAATTCCTTCAAACAATTTGTCTGAAGGAAATGAATGAGAGGAAAGGTTTTCAAAGAAACAAATAGAAATAATTCCATCACACAATTTATCTAAAGGAAATGAAAGAAAAAGAACATTGAAGAAAAACCTAAAGATGGATTTCCTTCATACAATTTGTCAAAAGGAATTGTCCATTATAAAAAATCTAAAATAAAAGTCCCAAGGCTAGAAATCTTGAAACAATTCCTCCAAACAATTTTTTTGAAGGAAATGAATGAGAGGAAAGGTTCCAAAAGAAATAAACAAAAATAATTCCTTCAAATAATTTATCCAAAGGAAATGAAAGAAAAATAACATTAAAGAAAAGTATAAAGACATATTTCATTTGGACAAATTTTCTAAAGGAAAGGTTCATAAGATAATCTTGAGGAAAATAATTTTGGGAAGTGTCTGTGGGAAAATTATGAAAGGAGGAGGACATTACAAATATATTGAACAAAAATTCCCATAGTAATTGGCCAAATCCAAAAAGGGTAAATGAATTATAAATTTACCTAGTGAAAATTTGAAGGACCAATTAGTCAAGGATAAGTGGCATAAACACATTCATCTAGTGGGATTTCAACAACTAATCAGTAGAAGACAATGAGGACTTATCCTTTTGACTCATATGACATGGTTCACAACTCACATTCAAAGCATGTAGAGTGGCCCAAGCAAGATTAGATGTGTCTAGTGGAGCATGAACATGCAAAAAATAAAGACATGTAGTTCCCTTCAAGTACAACTCTCTCAGTTCCAAAAGGGAGAGTCAAATGCATGAAGGGCTTGAAGAGTTTAATGTTGGATGGATATTCAAGGAGAGATTAACATAAAATTTCATGCATGTTCTCTTGTTAATCTTTTTAATCAAAGACTTTTCAAATACTTCCACCTCAATTTCAAGTGGAGTTTTCTCTTTGAAGATTGGTGTAGCATAATGCATATAGATAATTGAATTACCAAAGATCCATGAATGTTTGATGAATTTTGAATAATTTAATCTTTATTTTAAGTAATTATCATGAAATGGGCTCTCCATGATTTTCAATTCTAAAGATCTTTTCATGAAGGACATAAGTAAAAAAGATATTATTTGAAGGATTGGTTATCTTGGCATAGCTAGAGTTAGACTTGGGGTGATGTGGGAGTTGATATCCTCTTCTATTTTTAACGCCAACATCTTAGATTTTGTATGTTTTTCTATATAATTTGGCTTTTGTAGCCATTTTATCAATCCCACTTTTGGTAAGATCAGGCTCTATTAAAATTTGAGTTTTGTAACCTTTTCAAATAAATAGAAGGATTATTTTTTTAGATTAAATAATTTTGGTATAATGTATTTATGTCAGTGATTTTCATATGTGATAGAATTTTCTTCCTTGTAAAGTCATGATTCTTAATTATTTACTAGTTGATCAAATTATGTAAGTCATGTTCTATGTTTGATGTCTTTTGGCTGAAGTTATAATGGATGTAAGTGGCTGGTTAGTGCCTTTAATTAGGCCTATTCCCTCATTTCACTCAATATTTGATCACTAGATAAGAACTTTTCATGAAATACTGATGCATAGGAGTCAATTGGAATTGAAAGTTTAGTCTTTTTCTTGTCTAATCAGTGTTTTTAAGAGCTCAAATTAAGTGGATGAACCAAAATTTAGGTGTATCACACTCATTAGATAGGATTTTTCCTTTAGATTTCTTTCTTCCCTTTTCTCAGCAAGTTATAGCATATAGTAGAGATCCTACTTGATACACCAAAGGGAACTAGCTCTTAGAATATAGAGATTCAATCTATTGATTACGTGACCCATATCCTCTATTTTTTTTCATGTTTTAATAGACTATCAAGGCCTAAAACTACCTTCACAAGGGTTTCAGGATGATTGACAACAAAACCTATCCATAAACAACCATTGATGTAATATATATGTCTCAATATTCAACCTTAATCTATTTATCAACTTTGACTCAATCAAATATATCTATTATAACAAATTTATGAAAAATAAGGCCTTTATTATAGGGTTCACTCACACTCCTAACAAATTAATGCCACCTTGAGGTACCTGGGAGAGTCTACTAAATTTTATAATCATCAAGATAGGTCATCCAATACATTTTTAGACATTTACATCAATACCTTCTATATTGGGTTTTAGGGTTTTAGAGAGGTTTAAACCACCTTTAAGTCTTAATGATTATTCATAAAGCTTACTCCCTTAATCTAGAAGCCAATAATTGGAAGGTTGAGATAGTACCCTTACCCATTTACCATGAATGGCTTAGGTTCTCATATATAGTTTACATGTGCCAATGAGTACATAAAAGTTCTGGCATTGATAATCCTTTATTTTGTACACATAGAAAACCTTAAAACCACATTCCATGCCTTTTATTACATACTTTGACCTTAGACTTTCTCAAAATTGTTAGGGTGTGGAGCTAAAAACTTCACCAAGGAGCATTCATTATCAGGTTCGGGTCTACACAGACACCAACGTCGGTCAGGAGCGACCGACGTCCGTCACAGGTAGTTACAGAGACGCCGACATCGATAGAGGGTTGGCTGATGGTGGTCACAGACAAGCAGCAGGAACCAACGTTGGTTACCTGCGTGTCCAAAAAGCTATTTTCGTGGACAGAAGCGAGTGTTTGCATGATAAGTTTGAGTTGAAGTCTCAAGCTCGCGTCTCTATTATTGGCATTACTATTTTTAGAGCCCTTGTTCAAGTGGCTTAACTGCTTGTTGGATGTACATGCTCAAGTCTCCTAATTCTATATGCAAAATTAGATCTTCTTAGCTTATTGTAGTAGTTTGTAGTAGATTATTGTAGTTGGGTGAATTATTGTAATTCATTGTGTGAAAAGAATAATACAGAATTGAATCAATCTAGGCTTGTTGGAGTTGATTGTTCTTGAGAGAGAGAGCTCTTGAGGAATAGAGATCTATACATCTAGGAGAGGTGTGGAAGAAAGAAGCTTTATTCATTTGTATTCCTTTTTAAAGAGTTTGTTAATACAAGATTTTAGGGTGTTTTCTTGTATCTCTTGTTCTTGCTATTATCATTCTAATTACTTGTCAATCTGGTTTAATTCCACGTTTATTGCTATCACAATTGTAATCTATTGTTGGATTGATCCCCCAACAAGTGGTATCAGAGCCTTGGTTACAGGTTCAGAGCTTGATAATTGGTATCAAAGTTCAGGTTCACTAACAGGTGGTTCAGATCTGTGTAGTGTGTATTGATTATAGGTTCTCACAGGGGATTCTACAGGGATTTCTGTTTGAGTGGGAGAAGCAATGGCAGATGAAAGTAAATTGAGAATGGAAAAGTTCAATTGCAAAAATTACCAACACTGGAGAATGCAGATAGAGGACTATCTATATCAGAAAGATCTCTACTTACCATTAGGAGGTGTTACAAAGAAGCCCAAAGACATGGATGATGAAGAATGGGAAGTTCTTGATAGAAAGGCTCTGGGGTCTATAAGATTGAGTCTAGCATCCACTGTGATATCTAATTTATCACAGGCAAAGTCTACGGTAGAGTTGATGACCACGTTAGCAAATTTGTATGAAAAACCCTCAGCTTCCAATAAGGTATATCTTATGAAGCAGTTATTTAATTTGCATATGAATGAAGGTGGATCTGTTTCTACTCATCTGAATGATTTCAATGGAATTGTGAATCAGTTAAGTTTAGTGAATATAGTGTTTGATGATGAGATAAAAGCTCTTTTAATATTATGTTCTTTGCCTGAAAGCTGGCATGGCTTAGTAATGGCAGTAAGTAATATTGCATCTGCATCAAATATTTTGAAAGTAGAGGATGTTGTTAGTGTTATCTTGAATGAGGAAATATGCAGGAAAAGCACATAAGAGGCATCTGGGAATGCTTTAAGTTTTGAGAGTAGGGGAAGGTAGAAAGAGAAGAGCAAGAAAGGCAGATCAAGATCCAAGTCAAAGGGGAAAGGCAGATCTAAATCCAGAAATGGTAGAAGCCCATAATGTTGGATTTGTGGAAAGATGGGGCACATAAGTAGAGATTGTTGGTTAAAGCCTAAGGAGGACAATCAGCATGAAGGAAAGGAAGAAGCCAAGATTGCAGGTATTGCACAGGATGCTTTAATTTTCTCTCTGCATAATAATATAGAATCTTGGGTATTAGATTCTGGTGCATCTTTTCATGCTACTCCTAACAGGGAATATTTCAGTGACTATATCCATGGAGATTTTGGAATAGTGTATCTAGGGGATGATGAGCCCTGTAAAATAATTGGCAAAGGTAAAGTGCAGCTGAAGATGCAAAATAACAACACATGGGTGTTGAGAGATGTGATGCATGTTCCTAGCTTGAAGAGAAATTTGATTTCTAAAAGAAAGTTAGGATTGAGGGTTGTACAGTAACTCTCACAGTAGAATCTTGGAAGGTGACCAAGGGTGCACTTGTTATGGCCAGAGGTAAGAGAGAAGGTACTCTCTATCTGTGTAATTGTGTTACTAACAAATCTCCTTCTGTATTATCTACTTCAGATGTGGACGCTAAATTGTGGCACTCAAGTCTTGGCCACATGAGTGAGAAGGGGATGTCAATTCTTAAGTCCAAAGGTATGCTTTCAAATTTAAAAGGCATAGATCTAGAGCTTTGTGAGCACTATGTATTTAGAAAATAGAAAAGGGTTAGTTTTCTCAAAACTGGGTCTACCAAGAAGAGGCACAAGTTGGAGCTTGTTCACACAGACATGTGGGGACCGGCTCAGGGTGCTTCCATTAGAGGATCACAGTACTATGTATCTTTCATAATTGATGCTACAAGGAAGGTATGGATCTATTGTATTAGAAATAAATCTGATGTATTTGAGACTTTTAAAGTTTGGAAAGCTATGGTTGAGAATGAAACAGGTAAAAGATTAAAGTGCCTGAGATCAGACAATGGCGGTGAGTTCTACAGTCATAAGTTCAGAGATTATTGTTACATGCATGGAATCCATAGGCAAAGGATGGTTCCAAGGACACCTCAGCAGAATGGTATTGCTGAAAGGATGAACAAGACAATAATGGAGCGTGCAAGATGTATGAGATTGCATGCCAGTTTGCCCTTACAGTTTTGGGCACAAGCTGTTGACACTGCAGTATACCTGATTAATAGAGGACCCTCTATAGCTTTGGATGGTGGTATTCCAAAAGAGGCATGGATAGGTAAAAAGGTTGATCTCTCATATCTCAAAGTTTTTGGTTGTGAAGCCTTTGTGCATATAAATAAGGAAAATAGAAAGAAGCTTGATGCTAATTCTATGAGATGCACGTTTATTGGCTATGGCTCAGATGATTTTGGTTACAGATTATGGAATCTAGAAACTAACAAGGTAATCAGGAGCCATGATGTTATTTTCAATGAAAGAGTGATGTATTGTGATCAGCTAAGGAAGTTGAATCGGTCTGAGCAGAGCAATGGTGAATTGGATAAGGTGAAAGTCCAAAATGAGCTCGCGGGAAAAAGAAATAATCACTTACAGGAAAACATAGAGACCGACGTCGGTAGGTTAGGAACCGGCATCGGCAGGACAGAAATTGGCGTCGGCCATACAGAGGCTGATGTCGGGCGTACAGGTACCGAGGTCGGTCAGGCAGAACCAACGTTGGCCAGTAATAGGTCTGTAGGTGATTGAGGTCGGTCACTGTCAGAGAATTTGGGTGGACAGCGTGTTGTAGACGAGTCTCAGACACCCATCAGGAGGTCAAAAAGGGTGAGTAAGCCTCCAATTAGATATTCTCCTTCTTTATTTTATCTATTGTTAACTGATGGTGGAGAACCAGAGAGTTTTGAAGAAGTAATACAGGTGGAGTCCAAGAGTGAGTGGGAGCGTGGCATGGTTGAGGAGTTGGAGTCCTTAAGAGAGAACCAAACATGGGATTTGGTTGAATTGTTAGCTGCTAAGAGAACACTTAAGAACAGATGGACCTATAGGTTGAAGGAAGGTGAGAATGGACAGATGAGATACAAGGCCAGATTAGTGGTAAAAGGATTTGCACAAAAACCAGGTATCGACTTTGGTGAGATTTTTTCTCCTGTTATTAAAATGACTTCAATAAGGGTTGTATTGTCTTTGGTTGCTTTTGAGGATTTGCATCTTGAGCAGCTAGATGTTAAGACAACATTTCTTCATGGAGATTTGGATGAGGAAATTTATATGGAACATCTAGAAGGATTCGAGGTCAAGGGTAAGGAGAAGTTTGTGTGCAGATTGAAGAAAAGCTTGTATGGCCTCAAGCAAGCTCCTAGGCAATGGTACTTAAAATTTGACAGGTTTATGACTGAGCATGGCTACAATAGGTGTCAATCAAATCATTGTATGTATTTCAAGAGAATTGATAATGGTAGATATATTATTCTATTGTTGTATGTAGATGATTGCTGGTTGCAGGATGACACATGCAGGATATCTCTGAGCTTAAGGTAAAATTAGCTCAAACATTTGCTATGAAGGATTTGGGAGAAATAAAGAAAATCCTTGGCATGAGCATTAAGAGAGATAGGAAAAATCATAGGTTGATATTGTCTCAGGAAGATTATGTGAACAAGGTGTTGAAACGGTTCAATATGCAAGATGCTAAACTGGTAAGCACACCTTTGGCTGGACATTTTAAGTTGAGTAAAGAACAATGTCCTAATTCATATGAAGAGGTAGAGTACATGAGTAAGGTTCCATATTCTTCTGTAGTAGGGAGTTTGATGTATGCAATGGTGTGTACTAGACCGGATATTGCCCAAGCAGTGGGAGTGGTAAGTATATGGTCAATCTAGGTAAGGAACATTGGAAAGCAGTTCAGTGGATCCTTAGATATCTGAGAGGAACCAGCAATAGGCACTTGTGCTATGGAGGTTCAGATACTTCTCTACATGGTTATGTGGATTCAGATATGGCAGGTGATTTAGATGGTAGGAGGAGCACTACAGGCTATGTTTTTACTATAGGTGGAACGACGGTTAGCTGGATATCTAAGTTGCAGAAGGTTGTTGCCTTGTCAACTACAGAAGCAGAGTATATTGCAGCCACAGAAGCTAGCAAAGAGATGATATGGATGACACGGTTCATGGATGAGCTTGGTAGGGAGCATGAGAGTTGCAGATTGTATAGTGATAGTCAGAGTGCAATCCATTTGGCTAAGAATTCAGCCTTTCATTCAAGAACAAAGCACATATAGCTAAGGTATCACTTCATACGACAGGTATTGGAAGATGGTGAGTTGAAGCTGGATAAGATCCATACAGATAGGAATCCTGCTGATATGTTAACCAAGCCGGTTACAAAGGAGAAGTTGAATCTTCATTCAACTTCTATTGGTCTTCATGATTGAGTTGAAGATGGAGGAGCTAGAAGATGTTGATGTACAGGTATTGGTGCAGCTGTTTATCTCCAAGTGGGAGATTGTTAGGGTGTGGAGCTAAAAACTTCACCAAGGAGCATTCATTATCAGGTTCGGGTCTACATAGACACTGGCGTCAGTCACAGGCAGTTACAGAGATGTCAACGTCAGCAGAGGGTCGGCGGACAATGGTCACAGACAAGCAGCAGGAACCGACGTCGGTTACCTGCGTGTCCAGAAAGCTATTTCCGTGGATAGAAGCGAGTGTTTGTATGATAAGTTTGAGTTGAAGTCTCAAGCTCGCATCTCTATTATTGGCATTACTATTTTTAGAGCCCTTGTTCAAGTGGCTTAACTGCTTGTTGGATGTACATGCTCAAGTCTCCTAATTCTATATGCAGAATTAGATCTTCTTAGCTTATTGTAGTAGTTTGTAGTAGATTATTGTAGTTGGGTGAATTATTGTAATTCATTGTGTGAAAAGAATAGTATAGAATTGAATCAATCCAGGCTTGTTGGAGTTGATTATTCTTGAGAGAGAGAGCTCTTGAGGAATAGAGATCTATTGAGAGATCTATACATCTAGGAGAGGTGTGGAAGAAAGAAGCTTTCTTCATTTGTATTCCTTTTTAAAGAGTTTGTTAATACAAGTTTTCAAGGTGTTTTCTTGTATCTCTTGTTCTTGCTATTATCATTCTAATTACTTGTCAATCTAGTTTAATTCCGCATTTATTGCTGTCACAATTGTAATCTATTATTGGATTTCCCCCAACAAAAATCATGGCATAGCTTTAGTGATGATCATTTATAAATACTTAGATTGAAAACTAATCTGAATACCCCATTAGTCCACCATCTCTCTTTTTGCTCTTTAAGCTTTTAATTTATAGGTCACATTAGGCCTTAAAATAGACTTCTAGATGTTTTCCACACACTCTCCATCTCACTCACATGCTCAAGAAACCTCTAATATGATCTACCACTACTTTGAATCTTTCATAGTTCTTGAAAACATCTCATGACCCCTTATTAGGTCAATCAGATTATAGAACTCGTCTATTTACATTCTAGTCCTATAGGGTCTACCCCTATAGACTCATCTTGAGTGATCCAGTGATTAATATACATTATTAAGTGTCTTAAAACATACTATTATGCTCTTGTGTATCTATCTTACTAGGAAACCATCATCCTTCATCATAAAGACTAAACATCCTTTTCATAAGCTTTTTCAAGTCTCTTACTAGGTTCAAATGCTTGATAGCCTTTACCACTGATCTTAAAACATTATTTGATGCTTATTTACCTTGATTAATTCCTTATAAGTTTTTTTAATAATTTCATACATCTTAGATAAGTAATCAAACAAAAAACTATTCAATGACCTCATATCTCATGAATAACCTTTGACATCAATGACAACATCAATGACAAGTCTCAATAATAGAAACAATGCTCAATAATACCCCCCTTTGTCATTGATGTAAAAACATGTTGAATAATGATCATATTTATATCCCCATTATGTTCTTCCCACTCTTTAACATAAATGACAAAGTTATGTATTCAATTTTTTGGATCACAGTCCTTGCAATCAAAATAATTAGCGCACAAAACAATGAGTTTATGAGACATAAAATAAACATGCTCTTGTTATCTCCATTCATACCTTCTTGGACAAAATCACTTATTTTTAGAGCTAATGATAAATATTATTTTACCCTAAATAATTATCTTCTTCAATGATTAATAGGGGTAGGAATTAGACCCAATTCCTATCTTAGGTGTTCAAAATTTACCTTTGGAAGTGGTTTGGTCAAGAAGTCTACAATTTGATCCTATGTAGAAACATATTTAAGTTTGACATTTTTTTCACTTGATATCTTATAAAATTATACCTAATTGAAATGTTTTTGGTTCTTGAGTTCATGATAGGGTTTTTTGAGATGCTTATAACACTTGTATTATCATAAAAGATAGGTGTAGGGACATCATACTCCACCTTGTAATCTCTTAGGGTCTATATCATCCATAAAATATGAGTGAAACATGAAGCTATTAAAATATAATTGACCTCTCAAGTTGAAAAATATACTGATGTTTGCTTTTTTCTTATCCATTAGACTAGACACCCACCTTTAAAGAAGGTTCCTCCATTTGTACTCTTCCTATCATCTATACTTCTTGCCCAATTTTCATCTTGTATGCTATCAAATTGAACTCATTAATTTTTGGGTAACAAAATACATACTTCATAGTCCCATTAAGATACACGAGTATCCTTTTGAGTACATTCAAATTATTCTCCTTTAGATCTACTTGAAACCCTCCCACAAGACTTACTGCTTCCATGATGTCATGCCTAAAGATAGTAGTGTACAATAAACTTCCAATCATTGACCTATATGATGTTTTATTGACCTTTGAATAATAATATTCCTTACTCAACTTACATCTTCTGATCATGGGTGTACTAACTACCTTACAATCCTCCATTTCAAATTTCCTCAACATCTCTCTTATGTACTTATATTATGAAAAGAATACATCTTTTTTAGATTGAGTTATTTGTAACCCAATAAAAAATTATAATTCTCCTATAATGGAAATCTTAAACTCTTTATTCATAACCAATTCAAAAGCCTTTATCATATTCTCATTGTTTCCACCAAATATGATATCATCCACGTAGATAAATACAATCAGTTAATGGTTATATTTAGTCTTGATGTATATATTTATGTTTGCAACTCCTCTTTTGAATCTTTGATCCAATATATACTTATAAAACCTATCATAGAAAGCTCTAGGATCTTTATTTAGACCATATATATATTTATTCAATCTAAAAACATAGACATTATCAACTGATAGTGTGAACCCTTCAGGTTGCTCAATGAAAACTTCTTCCAAATTCCCATTCAAAAAGGTATGTTTGACATCAATATGGTATAAATTAAATACTTTGAGCCCTACATAAGCTAGAAATAATCTAATGGCATTCAATATTGATACTAGTACAAAGGTTTCCTAAAAATCTCCTCCTTCAACTAGTGCATATCCAATGCATGCCAATCTAGCCTTGTTCCTAGTGACTTGTCCATCTTCATTCAACTTATTTCTGAACACCCATTTTATGACAATGAAATTCTTGTCTTTAGGCCTAGGAACTAATTCCCAAGTCTCATTATTTTATATTTGGTCTAGATCCTCATTCATACCACCTATCCAAAAAAATTCCTTTCTTGCTTTTATAAGAGTCTTAGGTTAAATCTTTGATAATAGAGCATTATATTGATTTATATTACTTACCAATGTTTAAATAGTTTGTATACCTACATTATTATTACTAATGATTTGAGATTCAGGGTGGTCTCATTGAATCTATCTTGAGGGTCCTTTTGAGTCTTATCTCTCTTCAACTTCTTCTTCATCCTTATAAATCTCTATAGTTTCCTCTTCATTCTTAAATTCAATATTCTCTAATGTGTCTTTTGAAAGTGAGTGATATTTCCTTGTCTCACCAATCCTCACATTGATATTTTCCAATATCTTTTGTAGTCTATTTTTATAACATATATAGGTTGATCTCATTGATGAGTATCCTAATAATATGCCTTCATCAGATCTAGAATCAAACTTACCCAAGTATTCATCATCTCTTTATATAAATTAGATGAAATATTTTAATCCCAAACACTCTAAAGTTTTCTACATTTGTAGGTCTACCCTTCCATAGTTCATAAGGAGTAATGTTTCCATTTTTCCTTATCTATACCCTATTTAAAATGTATACAATATTTCTTACTTCCTCTATATAATATTCATTAGATAATATAGACTCATTCAACATAGTTATATCCATCTCTTAAACTTCCCTTTTCTTCCTTTATACTACCCCGTTCTACTAAGGTGTCCTAGTTGCTAAGATTTATCTCTTTATTCCATGAACCTCATATAAGTCATCAAACTCATTAGACCAAAAATCTCATCCTTTATTAGATCTTAGACACTTAATCTTCCCATTATTCTCATTCTCAATAAGAGCCTTGAATACCTTGAACATGTCAAGAGCTTCTAATTTCTCTCTTAGGAATGTAACCCAAATCATTCTTGTGACATCATAAATGAGTAACATGAAGTAGTTATCTCCTTGAATGCTTTGAATTTTTGTAAGCCCATAGAGATCAAAGTGGATTAAATCCAATGGTATTGTACTAGAGTAGTCCTTGGGATTGAACATTCTTATAGACTCCTTACCATGTTGACATGCCTTGCAAAGTATCTTTATAGGTTTGATGATCTTAGACATGTTTCTCTTTATTTATATTTTTCAATACATATTGGTTATTCTATGTCCTCTTGGCATTGGAAATTAGCCTTATTGATTTGGATCTCTTTATCTCACACCCTTTATCATGAAATTTTAGTGTGTGTCTTTGATTTCACATTTGACTCACACTAAGTAGGCTATGTTTCAGACCTTCCACATATATCACATTTTGTGTCTTAGTCTTTCCAATGTCTAAACTCAAGACACCCTTGCCAAATGTATTGTCATTTGTGATGTCTCCAAACATAACTATTGCTACAATATTATTATTCAAAGAGATGAACTTTTTCTTGTCTCTTATCATGTGACTTAAGAAACTACTATCAATATTCCATTTCATGCCTTCATCTTTAATGTGAAAGGTAGTCTAATCTAGCATATAATCCTTTTCGGTCTTCTATTCCTTCTTGACAAATAGTCCATCTTACTTCTTGAGTTCAATTTGATTTGTCTTAGCTTAATTTGGCTTCTATACAAATGTTTGATCCTTCTTGTGCATTGAACAAGCCTCATATGTCTTATTTAATTTTGTGTCACTTATAACTCTATTATAACATAATATTTTAATGTGTCCTATGTAGTGCTAGATTTAGAAAACATTTTTTATGTATTTACCATGGTTCCATGATGACTCATCTTTTATAGCATTGCATTGCCTAATTAATATTCTCAAGTTAAAACTATTGACTTGTTATGAATTATCATTCTCTCTCTCAAAAATTTTCAATTTGTCTATGAGTTGTTTATGATCAATCTTCAAAGAATCTAGCTCTATCTTCAATTGTTCATACCCAACTTCCTTTGACTTATACCTTGTGTTGACCTCTTCCAACTAACTCATGAGATATCTGATAGTCTCCTTTTGATAGTTTAAATCATTAAATGTACTTGTTCACTCAGACTCAAGGTTTAATTCAGATTTTCCTTCTTCATTGTCATAGTATACTTATTCATCATATATTTTTTCTTCTTCTTATTGATCACAAGGCATTCCTGTGCCTCTTAGGACCACCTTCAAGCTATTAGACTAGACAAAAAGGATGAAGATCTGATACCAATTATTAGAAGAATAATGAATAAGAGGGTGGGTGAATTAGTCTTCAAAAATTTTACAATCTTTACCTTTTCATTCATGAATTGTCAATAATATAGTAAGCTACCAACACATGAACATGAGAGAACAACATAACATACAAAACACATATTTGAGTGGGAGACCCTAAAGGTGAATTAAAAACATTGATAATGAAAATGGAATACTATCCTATAATTAGAACAACAAGATTTAGTGAATCACCAACCTCACTTAGAGTACTAATCCCAACTATTCAACCACCAACTTGACTAGGTTTTAACAAGCACTGACTTGCAAGGAGGCACCAACCCCCTAGATGACTTAGAAATAAATTAGGCACCTCCAAAATTTTATCACCTTAATAATTATTTATTTATCATACAATATATTTTATATTAATCTTCATCTCTCCTCACACACCTATTATTCTCAAACTATTCTGTAGCCTTCTTGGCTCAATTAACTCTCTTCTTCACTTGGTTAGGTCAAATGACCTTTATAATCATCTATAGTACCCTTATCATATATTCATGATAGTTTATTTATACCCTCCTAATTTTTTTAAGTACCTTATTCATCCATTCAATGTTCTATCTCATTTTCTTCAGTACTCATATACTCACTCTAGATAGTTGGGCTTCTTAGGCCTTATTTTTATACTACGCTCTTGCTCATACACCTCTTGGTCAGCCATACACACTTTCTCACTAAAATTTTCAATGAAATTAGCCTTATGATGTTTAAAAAACATGAAACAAACATTACAATAGGTTGGTCAGAGAATATAGGACCAAAGACCCCTTTTAGGCCTTAAGAAGACATAATTCAATTATGCCTTCATTAACACACATTACCCTTTGAACACCTTGAAACAATCTCAAAATTATCACACAATAGGAAAATATCATATTTAAATTGAATAGATATATACCAATCTCATCTTGGGTCTAAGACACCTCTTAGAACCAACCACCACTTGAACCATGCCATTAACACTGTTTATAGTTAGGCTTGTGCATACCAAGAAGGTTTGTCTTGAAAAACTAAACAAAAAACACATTCTTGTCAAAAAAATAATATTCATAAAATAATAATGAATTTATAGTCATAACCATGTGTATTATATATAGAAACTGAAGGATAAAGTGCTTAAACCCTTCTCTACAAGTAGTTTACTCAAAACTACTAATAAACTACAAAACACAGTCATAGAAACAATGACCTAAAACACCTATTTAATCACTTTCATAAAATTCAAATTATTTAATATAATCCTAAAACATTCTTAGATAAAATTAAAATAAATAGATCATTATCTCTAATAGCAATATTGGTCTTACAGACCTATCTTATGACTTCACTGTATATAGACCTTACTGAGTTAGACAAGTCAATTTGAATGAAAATTTATACAATATAAAACCATATCCAAATATTATATCCAATATTTAAATGTGTTATAGTTATTTAATAATAACCCCATGTATTTAGATCCATCCCTAATCCATGACAAAACATCTCTAATCTAATCCATACTTCCGCCTAGTTTTTCTCCCTATCTCCACCATTAGGCCTTTTAGCAATAGGTAAAATTGCATGAAAGTTTTATCAAGTATAAGGTATATAAAATAATAAAAAATCCATCATTAAAATAATATATAAGTTTCAATATTCAACCTCCATACATTTATCAACTTTGACTTAATCAATTCTATTTGCTATAACAATTTTTTGAAAAATAATGCCTTTCTTTTAGGGTTCACTCACACTCTTGACAAAAAAATGTCACCCAAATGTACTTTGGATATTCAAATACATTATATAATCATAAATATATTTAATACCATCCATTTTGAGCCATATCCATCAATATATTCCATATCAATTCAACGTTAGGGTTTTAAAGAGGTTTAAACTACCTTACAATCTTAAAGATCATTCATAAAGCTTAGGCCCTTAATCTAGAAACCAATGCTTGGAACTTTGTGATAATATAATTAACCATTTAATTATAATGTATTATATTCTCACTCATATTTTACATGTGCCAATGATTACATGAAAGTTCTTCTCAAGTTGAGAATCCTTTATTTTGTGCACACAAAAATCCTAAAAATCATATTCCATGCATTTTATTACATACTTTGACCTCAGACTTGGTTAACATACATAAAAAAATATTACATGCCTCTGAAAATTATCATTTTTATATTCTTACCTTGGAAATTGATCCTAGTACCCCATTAGGCCACCATCTTTCTCTTTGATCTCTAAGCTTTTGATCTATAGGTCACATTAGGCCTTAAAATAAACTTTTTAACTATTTTCCAAGCACTATAAACTTCATTCACATGATCAATAAACCTATCAAATGATGTAACACTAAATTTAATCCTTCATAAGTCTTGACAACAACTCATGACCCCTTATTAGGTCAGTCAAAGTCTAGAACTAGTCTATTTGTATGCTAGTCCTTTAGGGTCTGCCCATGGAGACTCACCTTGAATCTATCTTGATTGATAAAATGATTAATATATATGATAAAGTGTCAAAAAAAATCCTCTTATGATTATTTCAATCCATATTACTAGGCCACCATGCTCTTTCATGCACAATATTATATATCCTATGTATAAGCCTTTTTAAGTCTCCTGCTAGGTTCAAACACTTGACAACATTGAACACTAATATTAAAAAATTATTTGATGTTTATATACCTTGATTACATGCCTTATAAGTTTTTAAAATAATTTCATAAATCTCAAAGATTAAATCAGACAAAAAGTTATTCAATAACCTCACACCTCATGAATAACCATTGACATCATTGACAACATCAATGCCAAGTCTCAATAATAGAAGTAATGCTCAATAGATCATTAGTGTATTAAAATTTTTGATGTCTCATCAAAGATACCTTATATAATATTAAGTGAATTATAACTATAACTATGCATTTAAAAATAATATTAATACTTATATATGTATTTGTACTCAAGAGGTCTGATCAAAGACTAATAAGACTCAAAAATATGTTTTAAAGGGGTAAAGGGGAAAGATGACATTGAAATCCTTTTTGTTTAAAAAGCTAATAATAATAATAATAATTATTATTTTTAATTTAAATTTTAGTATAATATTTTATTACACCTTGAAATTCCATGGATTAGAGTTTTGTGGTTAATATTGAGGAATCACGTATGATATAATTTGTTAATGAAAAAAATATGCCTAGTACACATGAAATTGTTTCTTGGAAATATAAGAGTAATATAGTCTTATATGACTACTCAATTCCATAATAAAATGATAATTAATTTGGTATATTTTAATTTATTTCTTAGTAACATAAAGGAAATTAAAAATAACATTTTATGATTCATACAATCATTAATATCTTCAATAAATTCATATTATTATATCAGTAAGACAAACCTCTAATTTTAAGTAGATCTACTGTATAAAGAGTAGAATAGTAACTTATATTACTATGATCACACAATATTTATGGTGTTTTAGCAATTTTTTAAATATGAAGTACTTTTTTCTAAATTAATTACCATTGCATGCTAAAAAAAATAATATATATGTAATTTTTCCTACAATATTTATTATCTATAAATATTTTCCAAAATAAAACCATAGGTAATGGACTTGAATTGAAAATATCGTTAAGGAATGAAGGGGTAGATAATTTGTCTTTATCTTAATTTTTTTATTATTTCAATATATTTTAACAATTTACCTTATCAATAGATGGTGAATATGTAAATTAATATTTTTGGAGATGTTTTAAATTCAAATTCTCTTAATTTTAGTCTTTATTTCAAGAAACAAAATTAATATATTTTTAAAGGATGTTAAAAGTCGTTTCAAAGGTCTAGGTTAAACCCTAGTGAAATATAAGATAGAAACTATATTAGAATCAACATTTTCTTTGTGTTCTATGAGAAGCTATTATAATTGAAATTATCTATACTTAAAATTATGGTAATGCCAAAACAAATGAATTTTCTTGAGTCCTAAGAGTAGGTCAAGGTAGGGGAAGGGTTAAATTACAAGGATTGAGAAGGAACTCAATTTAAAATGCACAAGTGCATCCTCCTCCAGCCCTATCAATGGATAATGATTATGTCCTAAAATTAATACTGGGAATACTTAGAACTCTCTAAACCTAAATGGAAGAGAAAGAGAAACACATAGTTTTAATCTTGGGTAATCACATCCCAAAGATTGAAAGTGATCAATAAGAGGAGCTATATAATATTAAAGTAATAGATCATGTCACTCATTTTAATGGATCCTCTTTTAGGTATTTAAATATTATTCCTCTTAAAAATTTTAAGGGAAGAGGTAAAAGTATTGGAGACTCCTCGAAGGATTAATTATTTAGACTTTAGTAGTATTTTGGGTTACACGACATCAACTGTAACATTTAGGCCCAATGTTCAAGCTATTATGTATAAGGTGAAAATTTTATATGGTGGGTTCATATAATTTAAATTAAGGTATATGAAAGTAAACCTTTAATTGGGATAAGTTTAAAAATATATATAAATATGTTATATTTAATCTAACCACTAAAACTAAAAACAAGTTGAGTTTCACTATTTATTGAAAAATAATCTCTCCATGTCTAAGTATGAAACATTTTTTTTAAAATATTCTTTATGAATTATTAATTAAAAAATTTCACCAATTTAAAATTGGGTCTTTGAGATGTAACTATACATGATCTTAATTTGTCAGAGTGGGCCATAATCAAGGATTAACGAGATAGAGTCAAATGCATGAATAAATTTCCTATCTGTAGTAGTGAAACAAAGCATAAGCTATAATAATCTTATTACTAAACCATCAAAATATTTCAAAATTAACATTAGCATCATTATCCATAAAATATTTAGGAACGTGAATTATATAGTCAAAAGATAAACATGCCCTCACTTCTTAGTAAATGTGGTATTATCTTTCATAATGACCTAAAAAGACATGTAATTAATATAACTAAACAAGTATAGGGAAAAACACTAAAATAGAATAAAAACCAACACTAAAACAATATTAAGAATAAACTAGGTAGGTAGTGGAATTGTTTCCTAACACAAAGACTTGATGAGGTATCCAAGTATAATAAAATGCCCCTTATATGAGAATGTTGGAATTGTGTAAACTTGAATAAGAGTCCATAAATGAGGACTCTCACTCTTAGTGAAGGGTTTGGTGAATATATCAAAAATTTGATCTATTATTTATATGTAATAGAGATCAATTAATTTCTAATGGATGAGATCCCAAATTAAATACATGTGAATCATTATATGTTTGGTTTATTAATGAAGGATCATATTTTTGTACATATGGATTATGTTTTGGTTGTCACAGAAGATGATTATTGGTCATCAAAACTAGATGCCAAACTCATTGAAAATCCATTGAAGCCAACTTTCCTTAGTGGTAACATCAAAAAATACTATATATTCTATCTCCATACAATATAATTTAATAGAATTATACTTATTTCTTAACCAACTAACCACACATGAACTAAGGGAGAATCTCAAGCCTAAAGTAGACTTATGATTCTAAATGTGGCCAACACAATCTGAATTTTTATATATAATTAATTTTATGTAAATTTCTTCTCCATAGAGAATCCTAAGAGTATGATTACCCTAAATTTATTTGATAATATAATTATTTTATTTTGAGTGTAGCCCATGTGGTTTATGCATAACTATGGAGACCATTCCCACTGCATATGGAATGTCAAGTCTAGTGTGTGAGAAGTAGATGATGTTGGTAAAATGTTTTCAATATCAGGTAGCATCAACCAAAGGAGATGGATAAATAATATAAAGCTTCAAAACATATAGAAAAGTATTTAGAGTTGGTTTATAGTTTTCTATGTTAAACTATGCAAAGAAATCAATAGCATACTTGGATTGTGTAATGATCTTAGATTTAGGATGAGAAATTTAAATCTTGAGGAAGTAATAAAATAATCCCAAGTAATTCATTGATAATGATAACTCGAATCAACAACAAATCATCCTACTAAAAAAATATAAATATTTAGATAAAAATGGCATTTGGTGAACCCAATAAAATTAAAGAAGGATTCCATCTTGGCATAACAAGATTGAGGAGATTGTTTAAGGCCATATATACATTTATAAATTTTTAAAACTAGGGAATCTTCCATAAATCCTTGTCGAGGAACCATGTATGTTTCTTATTTGAAATATTCACATTCATCTGATGAAAATCAAAATAATACATTATGATAATATTTACATTGATTTAATTTTATAAATTGGGGTGAATTTATTAGTATATTAAATTCCAAGTACTTGATAAAAATCCTTTATTATAAAACATGCTTTGACCTTGTCTAGAAACCCATCTACTACAAATTTGTTTAGTAGATCCACCTACGTAGAAAAAGTTTTATTCCATTAAGAAGTAATACTAAATCCTAAGTGTTGTTCCTCTATAAATAACCATAATACTCTTTCATATTATTATCTTGTTTAGGAGTGCATGATGCCTTATGAAATTATTATGGATAAAAATTAGATGCAATGAAAGCATTGAGGCATCTTAGAATTATGAACATGTTTGCCTGGTGTTTGATGGATATGCAAATCATTAGGAAAAACTTTGTAGTGTCTATCTATCTCAAATATAACTAGTACTTAAATATTTATGAGTATATTCCTCATACTTTAAAGATATTTTTTGAGGAGGGAAATCCTCATCACTAATCTCACCATAATAACTAGAAGAATAATGAGGATCATCAAATAAGATTCTTAAGAAAATATGAATTGTCAGAACTATCATCAAACCCTACTTCATCTAAGGGGGATAGGTGTTGAGTGTGGATTCAAGACACTCTTGAAAAAAAATACTTATTTTAACAAAGACACATGAGTGGTTAGATTGAGAATCCTATATGCATTAAACCCTCATGATATCTAATAAATATGCAAGGGTGAATTTGAGGTCCCATTGCCTTACACTTATTCTTTGAAAAGAGGGCCATAGAAGGAGATCCAAAAACTTCAAAGTTATTCATTGTGAGTTTTTGACCACTCCAATATTGAAAAGGAGTGCTTCTCTTAAATTATTTTTGAGGAACTTAATCCTGGATATAACAAGCATAGTTGATGCCCTTGGCCCAATACAAAGATGAAATAAACTTGGAGTAGAGCATATAGTTGGCCATTTCCATCAAGGACTTGATCTTGCACTCTAAGACACAATTTTACTAAGGAATATATGGAACTTTAAATTTTAGATCAATCCCATTTCATGTATAAAATTACTTAAAATGCTTAATGAAATATGCATCACCATTTTTGGTGCAAAAAATCTTAATGGATTTACTTGATTGTTCCTCTATAAACACCTTAAAATCCTAAAAATAATCAAATACCTCATATTTATACTTAATAAAATACACCCAAGTATGCATTAAAGATTCATCTATGAAAGTAAGCATGTATTTAGTCTTATTGAATGATAGTTTTGGAAATGGGCCAACAATGTCACTATGGACAATCTCCAATATTGTTTAACTCTATGTAATTTCCCTTGTCATATATCTCAAGATTCTTACCAAGTATGTAACCATATAAAAATACATAAGAAACTTGACTCGTGAAAAACCTAAAACCATCTCATGATGAATGAGTTACTATAAATAGCAATAGTTGAGATGGCCAAATTGCTCATGCCATTATATGCTCACCCCATCTAAATGAACGAGTAGTGTAGTAGAGGGTTAATCAAGTGAAAAATGTGATAAAGTATACATTCATGATAGGTTATATTTTTACCAAATGTAACCAGGGAGCCATTATTTTCTTTACTAATAACCATTGAATTTAGTGTGAACTCAAATCTCTTACCTAAACTGATATGAGTGATTTGATAAACAAATAATATATTGTTAGATTAAGAGAGAACACATAAAACATCATGAAATGTTCCATTATTAACTTCAATTGATATTCTCTTTATAAAATTAGTGGAATTATTATCACCCAATAATATGGAAGTCACAAAACACATATCCAAAGATGAGAACATGTCTTGTGATAGCTCCATGTGTTGTGATGCACTGTAATCAATAACCCATGTGCAAGGCTAGGATACAACTACAAAAAGTGATTTTATCTTATCCTTTAACGTTTTAATATTATTGGCCTTAAAAAAATCATTTTCTAATGAACTATGATTGGAAGAATCAAGGATAGTAATATTATGCTTCTCAAGTATCTTAGTCAGTTGGCCATTCTACTTCATGAATTTGGATTCATCATGTCAATATTTCTTGTAATGATCACATCTAAATATCTATTTCTTGGGTTTCTCATATGAAGAGGAATCTTTTGATGGTTTATACTTAGCATTAGATTTATGACCTTTTCTTTGCTCTATATCCTTCTTGTTTTATTTTTTATCCTAGCTACTAGAAGCCTTCTATTTGTTAAGATTCATAATTAAGGCATGCAATTTAGATGACTTAGGTTTACCCATCTTAATAAGCTTGTCTTATTCCAAATTAAACTTAGCATAAAAGTCATGTAATAATGACATGGTCCATGTAGCTCCAAGGGCATTATTGGTGGAATGTAAGGTATAAATGAAGACAAATTAGTTAGAACTCAATTGGCAAGGATGGAAAAAATAATTCATCATACTTTTTGTCAATGTCACATAGTTTCAAATATAACCTAAGTGATATGAAATATGTGAATAAGTATTATATCATATCAAATTCACTTGGTATCAAACTTATGATCTTGTTCTCAAACTCATGACCTATCAATATGTCCTACTTTCCAAAGAGTTTCATAATATGGTCCATACTTGATTTGGATTAGTAGCATATCTTATATGAAAGAATAAGTTGGGAGACATATACATGCATAATAGACCATATGCTTCATCACTTAAGTTTTAACAATTTACCTTATCTTATTTATATTTTTATACCTATAGTGATTTAGTGTAACCATTTACTCCTCAAGATGATTTGGATTTTGGCTTTACACTCATGATAGTTGAATGACATAAGAACCATAACTAAACTCATATTAATGATGTAAAAATAAATTATGTGATGAATTAAATGTTCTTAAAAGGTAATTATATAAAACCCAATTGAATATATAAACTTTTAAAATTTATAAGGCACTAAAATGTTTCCAATGCAAATATCTTGAAAAAACTTAGACTTTGAAGAAAACAACACCTCCAAAAGATCATTAGGATAAAATTTGTGCACATTTGACCTTCTAGATGCCAAGGGTATTTTCCACATTAATTTTTTTGAAAAAATGTGGGTGTGTAAAATGGTTTAAAGAGGTGCTAAAGTTAAGCCCCCACAAATAAGAATATAAAATTAAACCCAATTTATATGACCACACCATATTCCACAGGGATAATACCTTTTGTGAGTGTGCCCTCTGCAGTTTCAAAATTTCATAGATTTCTAATATAAGGGTTAAGGAATAGACATATAACCAAAAGTCTTGATGCTAGGATTGTCATCCCTTCTCATATTCAAAGAAATATGAAAACATTATAATGGGTTGTTATAGTTGTGAGGGTTTTTTAATGCTCCCATAATTGATAATCTCTATGTTAAGGCTATTTATTTATCTAACAGTTGGAATACCCAATGTCAAGATTTATAACTACTCTAATAATTGATAATCTCGATGTTGAGATTATGGACTACTCCCATAATCAATATTTATAATTATATAACTTTCTATCATATATTTAACCCACCTTTTCAAATCTAAAGGTTTAGATCTTCAAAGGCAAAAGGCATACTTTTAGTTGTTGTATATGGGGATGGTTTTAATAGTGCTAGGAATGTTAGATTTTCTTGTATTCCACATAAGTACAAAAAATTTAACTAACTCAAATAACACCAATTTTTTTATACCTATTGAAATACACCAAAGATGTATTAAGGATATCAAAAAACCCAAAAAACCCAAAAAGGACTTTCCCTTGAACACCATAGATTGTACAAATTTAAATGAAAGTACTGAAGAAGCCTCAAAACTACCCAAACCCTCCAAAAAGGCAAAACAATTGACTATCACCAAAATAGGTCATGCTTATGACTTAGCCTATGGTTTTGACTCATTATAAATATAATGGTATAAGTCATTTTTCATGAAAAACTACCAGATGAAATATGACTAGTAGGAGATACCTTTCTCTTGTTCTTTTTTGAATCTGGATCAACAGAGGACCTCAAAATATAAGAAAAATCTGAGAAATAATGAATCTTTAGTATGTTAGGTCAATGAATGGTAAATATATGGAATGTAAGATAAAATTCAAGATTTTAAAATATTAGAAATGCCATTTATATATCATAAATGATCTAATACCATGTCAAATTGGGCCACAACTAATGATCAACTAGGTAGAGTTGAATGGACAATAAAATTACTTGTATGTAGTAACAAAATCAAACATGATCCAAATGAAGCTTATTAATAAAAAATAGAAATATTTCAATATTATAATTAGTATTATTAATCAAAAAAGCTTTAGGAATTTACATTATAAAGGTGAAAGATAAATATATCCTCATTTTATCATGTATGTGGTATTATCTTTCACAATGACCTAAAAAGACACCTAAGTGAGCTAATAAAACATGTGTAGAGAAAAACCATTAAAATTTAATTTAAACCTACACTAAAACAATCTCACAAAATATAAGACATTATAAATTGTAATTGAATCAGATTTTATGGCTAAAGAAAAATGAAGACCAAGATTGGGTAAATATATCAAATGAATAAAAAATATTAATATAATAACATAAACACTCTTTATACTAATGTATATGGGTTTAAAAAGTATTATTTTAAAATAAATAATGGTAATCTCAAGATAAATCTTAGAAAGTTTTTGGTAATTCAAAGGGAGATAAATAGACTCAAGCTTTAAATGAATTACTCAACCAACATCTGAAAAAAATATCAGTCCTCATATAAAGGCTAACAAGGTTTTTATACCACACTAAGGAAAAAAACTCAATTTATATTATTTATTTTAGGACTCATTTTAGAAAGGACTTTTTTGAGTACTATGTAAATCAATTAACTAATCTCATGGTATTTAAGATAGTTGATAATCACTAGGATAAAATGTGACCCAATATAATAGAGACAACATATACTATATCTATATTATATTTAAAAAATTTAATTTATTTATGATAATCTAATAGATTACTCCTCTGATAGTTATACATAATTATAAAATCAAACATATGAAAATGAGAGAGATGTGGAAACTACAGATTATCATATAAAAGGAGATTGGTTTCTAAATGACTTAGACAAGTGAAAATTTATTTTTGAGTATTTTAGACTCAAATAAACCTAAAAATATTAATTATATGTTCCTATGATATCATCCATGGAATGGATTAGCTTTGTGATCATCACACCAATCTTGATTGATTCATAAATAGGGTCTAGTGCTTGTCCAAAAGGGCTTCCCTAATGTTTATACAAGGCATTAAAAATGTAAGATATCCTAGAGTAATATAAGCTATGAAACTAAAAATAATTAAGGAAATTTTATTTATTTTAATTTTTTTTTAAAATACTATAGATGCATAACTTGCCCCAGGTATTTTCCAAAAATATGAGAAAATGAAGATGTATTTTCTATAAGAATTTTCAAGATTGCCTCAAGTGTAAGAATTTTATTTCTCCATTATAATTATATAAGGATATGAAACTAATTAAAATTACCCTTATCATATGAATACCGTATTCTAAAAACAAAGTAATATAAATTTGAAATCACTATTCGGAAAATGTCTCATTAGGCTATGTGTTTCTCCATGGGAAGTACCTATAGTGATCATAAATAAAAAGGCCAAAACCTTATGTTTATGCATTAATTAGTGTATGTTTAACAAAATGATCACTAATAATCATTATCCTCTACTGATGATTTATGATTTATTTAAAGTAATGAAATGGAAGCTATACTTTAAAAAATATGCCATTTAAGGTAAAAATAAATTATATATTAATTTTTAAATTTGATATGGTCACTAAAAGTTAATGATTATTTTCTTCGATCTGACTGAACTCCTGTAACTTTCATGAATCTAATGGATTGCATCTTTGAAGACTACTTATATAGGTTTATTTTTATTTTCCTATATGATATATTCTAATATATTCTATAAATTAGTAAGAACTTCATCACCATTAGAGGTTAGTATTACTTAAAATGCAACAAATTTTACTTGGTAAGCTCTCCAAGTGATTTTTTTATAAATGTGTAATATACGCTATCTATGACATATCAAATCCAAATAGGGTATTCCAGTGGATCTTTAAAATATTGAAGGTATAAAATGGTGGCATTATCAAATAAATGTTGTGAGGTAAAGCTTTATATTATCTTAAAAATTATTTTTTGTTCGATTTAAATGAATTTTTTAGGATAACTCATCATATCACCTCTTTATAGTGTAATTAAAAAAGGTTTGATTAGATTCATAAATGTCCTGAATATTTCTATAAGATTAGATTATTCCTTGCTTGTGTATATAATTTAATTGTTCCTTATCCTAATTAGCTAATTAAGCTTTGGATTAATACATCATCTGATGGTGTACTCACTCCAATTTGGTCATGAATACTTTATATGCTAGTTTTGGAGATATTTCACTTTAATCAACCTTAGCAGTTCATCTAGGACTATTTATCCACCTCACTCTATATGGACCTATTTATTTTATAAATTGATTTCTAATTAATTTATAAATGTTATAAATTGTATAAAACCCCCTAAGTATTTGTATGGATAGATATAGACCCAAATTCTAATGTTTTCCTAAAGAACAAAACTATCAAGTTGTGGAAAATGGTGATTAACATTTTTTCCCCAATGGGATGTTTCTATCCTTTATCTCTTAACTTTCATTTATAAAATTTGAACCATCCATTAAATTTTTATTGATGTTTTTAGGTGTTTAGCATTAGTTTTTCCCTTTTGGATAACTGTAAAGGCACACACAAGTCACTTATTGTATCACTTATTAATTTTAATACAAAGGAACACTTATACCATTGCACATTGAGAAAATATTTTATATTCATTCCAATTATGAGTATAATCACTATAAACATTCCTTAGAAAATTCAAAATCATATTTTATCTAATCCAAAGAAAACCATGATTAATTATACAACCCATCTCTAGATGCATTCATATAGTCAAAGGAATACAATTTCAAAAAGCACTCTAAGTGGGAGAACTTTGTGGGGTCTATTTCCATATTTGGAGTATTGGTTATGTATCTAAAATTTAGTCATAACGGGAGTGATTTGGGTCAGATCAGCATATTACACTCTCCCATTTTCTATTTAAAATATTTCAGTCAATGTAAAACCCTGTAAGCATTTAAAGTTTAAATAATCTATTTATAGTTATTCTATTCACCACCCAATTTCAATTATACACACATATGACTAATTTAAGTTATTAATTTTAATAAAATGAAGAAAAGGTCCACTATGGGAAAATAGTGGTAAATGATTGTATCCCAAGTTGGACAATCATATCCTTCATTAGTTTTAGTATGTTTATTGGAACTTGCAAAATAACTTGATTTGTTTTAGTTCTAAATGTCTTCTAGTTTCACATAGTTAGACCACACACAAAATAAATTTCCATCATTTTCATATTTAGTGTTATTTCATTGATTTCACATTTTACAATTCAATATTTTTCTTTCATTCTTCATTTCAAAAGTTTATTTACAACATTATGTTATATTTTACTTAATTTATGAGATAGGTTTATTTCACCTATTAATTCAAATTATATTATGACATATATGTGAACCCACTTTTAATTTGAGCATTGATTTACAAAAACCTATCTTAGGGTTTAGATAAATTACCAAATATTCAACATTAAAATAAATTTCTTTTGACCTTGGATCTAGATCTGAAACTAAAATAATTTCCATTCAACCTCATATTTAATCACTAGAATTGAAAAAAAAACATTGTATTGAACTTATATATGATATCCAATAGTAAAATAACTTTGTCTTTACCTTTTATTTCATGCTAATTTAACAATCCCCATTAAAATAATTCTTTTTTTAATTATCTTAAATTTAAACTTTTTTGTACTTACTTTTCAATTTTCAAATAATATTTCTATATTGGATGAGAATTTTTTTCTTCAAACTTTTTTAAACTTAGCTAAATCACATGGGAAGACACAATATCCATTAACTATTTTTCTGAAAGTAAATTATGACATGGGAAAAAGATAAACAATATATTAAAGATGTTATAAGGCCTCCTCTACAACCTCTATTTTTACATAACCTTCCTAAACCCCATCCACCTCCCAATCATCTTATTTATTATATTTTTATTCATTTTATATTATGAATACCCAAGGATTATATTTGTGAATCCATTCAAAATCAAATAATCACTATGACAAATTCAATAAATTGTTACAAAATAAAAATAATTATTTTAGCTCAAGTATTTCCTCATTTCAAAATAAGTTCAAATATACAAAAAATCAATAGAATAATAATTTAAATAATATATTTGTATCTCAATTTAAATATTTCATTTTTAAAAATAATTCAACTCAAAATTGGAAGCTAAAATAGAATGCATTTAAAAATAGTGATTCAAAACGTATACAAAGGGATAATAAGATTTCAAGTGACAATATAAGAGAAATTCATCAAATAAATTTTATCAAATTACCTATTATACATCCTCTAACAAGGTAAAAATAATATCTTTCATATCATAGAATGCATGGGCATCATACAAATAGTTGTTGGGCTTTGAAGAAAAAATACATAGTATAATTGATAGTGGTGATTCTATATTAGATAAATAAATATAGATCCTCACTAACACTATGAATTCATATCCTTAAAAAAAATGAAAGTATAACAAAATGCACATTTAAAACAAGAAATATCACACAATTTATGTCAATATAAGGTACTATAAGGTTAATTATAAAAATAAAAATTTCAAGAAAAAATTCAAGGTAAGAAAGAAATAACTTTTATGAAAATTTGTATTATGATGGAAGTTCAAAAAAAAAATTCTTAAAAATACTAATTGCACATAAGAAGTTTATAATGATTCAAAAATCATTCTTACTTAAATCATATAGAAAATATATGGTCAATACTAAAAGACATATGGTTATATCTTCAAGTTAATAATTCAATGAAAAAACTACTTTTATTTCTAATATTCAAGTAATGATACATTATTCTTATCTAGTTCAAAATCATATAAAAGATCCTAAAAATTATGAACATATTCAAAATAAACAAAATTTCAAGAAGATAATTCAAATATATGGTACAATTAGTTTTTCATATATGTATACACTAGATGATCATAGTGGCAGATTAAACTTTTAAGAGCAATTTAATAAATTAGTTGTCTACAATTATGATGACTAAATTGATTATTATGATTTTAATTATGAAAATCCACTCCCTTGATCAGATATTTGGCTTATAATAACATTATTTGATTTTACATATCTTTTTTATTGTTCATGATATTATTATAATTCATGTACATATGATTGATTTTATAAAATTCTTGTAATACCTTGGCTTTTTATGAGTATTTGTCATTTTGGATATTACTTCTCAATTTATAGATGTTAACATTCCAAAATAATTAAATATTATTTCATATACCTTTTTATTTCCAAAGTACACACTGATAAAACTACATTTTTTGATAAGGACAATATCAACTAGTAAGGGATAAAACTGATTGACACTACTCTCCTCAAATTTTTGATCATTTCATATTTGAATTTTCACACAAAATTCAAAACATGAGCTCATAGAGCCTTAATATTACCAATTTTCTAACATTTCACTCAATTCTAGTATGCAAAATAATACTTCTTAACGTAAGAAAGTTTTTTTTATTTTGATATATTTCTCATACACACTACATGATTTTAAAAGTTTCTATTTGATGAAACAAGGATTTAAAATTAATCATTTTCATACTAATTCATTATCTTACACATTTTTCATAGTTACAACTCACATATACAATTGGTGCATCTTGATCATACATATCCAGGCCATTATTACTAGTCCATACTTCACATTGATACATGTTTTACATTAGTTATATCTCTCTCCTTTATTATATTTTCAAACTCTTGGTAATCACAATATTATATTTTTATAAGCTAAAAAATTACCAAAATACAAAATAAAAATATATTTTTAAATGCAAGAAACATTAATAATATTATAAGTATCTAAAATTAGGACTTGAGTATTATTATATATATAGTTTAGATCATTTTCATATGTCATTTTTCTCATGATTATTATAGATCATACTCTTTTTATATCACACATGTGTTTTTGATCTAAAAATTTCATATGGACTAAGATGTTAGACTTTCATCTACATAATATTTTTTCTAAATTGGGGTCATAATTTCCAAATGATATATTAATTATAGATGTTATCATCCTATAAATCTTATGATTTTTTCATGTATATTCTTTTAAAAACTTATTTATAACATTTATATCTCAATTTTTTGTAGATTATAAATCTATATTTTATATGATAAATTATTCTTGTACACTTGGAAAATATCACTCATGGCACACCCCTCTATTTTAAGACCTTACCACTTCCAAAAGGATCACATTTTTGATCTAATTATATCTAAATGATTATCATATAGTCTAAATTTGATATTATGATTATTGAGATCACTTATATCCCACATTATGCTTAACACCTGATATATATTCTTAATTATTAGTTACATATATTAAACATTTTCCTATTCTCCTAAATGCTACTATCCAAATTAGGACACTAGTGTCAATGCTTGTGTCCCAATTCTAATGTTAGCATTCATACCTCACCCACACTTAAATTTTTATATATTTTGACATGTATGGGTTGGAATATACTTTTATTTTAACACTATCATGAAATGTTTTCAAAATTTATTACATAAATACAATCCAAAGACCATTAATTATCATAAAAAAATATCAACTAATTTTCCATCACACATCTATCTAAAATTACCTCTCAAAATTGAAAAATTACCTTATTCTTCCCTATTTCCATATCATTCATAGGATAAATATTATTATATGTGTGAATAAACCAAATATAATCCTATGAAAATTATGTTGAGTTACAAGATAGATAAATACATCATTTTTCATATAACATATTGCACGATTATTCACACACAAACAATCATAAGGGGGAGAAATAAATTTTTCTAAGGCCCTCTTTTTGATATAAGGATATGTAGGTAGAGTGGATTAAAAATGGGGTATTTTAGGTAATATTTCATTCAATTTATCCCACTAATCCATAATTTTCAAAGCATCATTCAATAATTGAAGGACCTAGGACTTTAAGATACATATTGATATCTGGAACCTATACACAGGATCCAAAAAGTTAATTTGTAAGGCAACATGGAACATTAATATGTGTAGGTATATTTCTAAAATGGTATATGTACTTAACTATTAAAAAATAGTTTTGTTATATAACAATCGACACTAGTGTCCCTATTTTGACTGTAATGCATAGGTTGATAGAGAGATAATTTCTAGAATATGACAAATCATAGGTGAGCATCATCTTCATATTATTTATGAACCTACATTTCTTAGATATAATTTCACATATTTAATAAGATAATTATTATTTATTATTTGTGATTAAGTAAAAAAATTAACTTTTATAGTTTTGTTTTATTTACTTATCATATTATTATAATTCAAAACTATGGTAGAATATATTATGTATTTAATTTGATTGATTATAGTATAGTCTTATTAATAGTTGATTAGAATAATATCATACCCCTTATTTAAAAAAAGGGTCATATATATAATAAATTACAAATTCTAAAAATAAATATAGTTTTGAAAATAAATATAAGGATGCATTAATTCATCATCTCAATATAAATCATGAATTGATTAATGAATTCTTTTATGTCACATGAGATGAAATCATTAAACATGTTAAGGTTAGTAAATCCAACTCTAGTCATGATAGACATTTAAAATATATAAGTAATTGTTTGATTCTTTTTATAATTAAGGGTTAAGACAAATAAGATATTCAAGAGTGAGAGCACATATTCTTAAAATTAATTAGATCAAATAATTGCATTAATGATATTCAATTTTAGTGTTGAATTATGAAAATACTAAATATATAAAATGTAATTATAAATAGCATTTTTCTTACACAATCATGGAGAATAAGTAATACTTACCTTATAAAATGATGCATATAATATTTACAATGCATAGGTTTGGAAGCAGGTTGTCTAAAGTTTAGGAACTAGTCCTTGGTTTCTATAAATGTTCTTTTTGGCTACCTAAACACTTATTCCTCCCAATGGATAATTATTTTAATGTTATTATTTGAATCTCAGTGTAACTGTCATGTATGAAATAATCCATGTATAAATATGTGACTACCTATTTTTTCTAGATGATTTATAACTATTAATTTTATGTATACGATTCTCATGAATAGGGTTTTGATGAATATTTGTATCTTAAAACCCTATTTCTCCACCTTAGGTTAGGTTTCCTTACCAAAAATGGGTTACTAGTCTCATAGTGTCGATCTGACCTCAAATTCCCCTCTAGCAATTAGTTTTACCTACATAGCCAATACTTAAGGAATGGCCTCAAACTTACGCAGTTATCACCTATATGAGGGAATGTGTGTGCACAATATTTCAATATATTTTATGATAATACATATATATATATATATATATATATATATATATATATATATATATATATATATATATATATATATATATATATAGATTGTAACTTGAAAAATACGGCTCATGGGCTATATTTTGAGTGTTTTAATCATGTAGTATGATAGCTCCTATGTTTGAATAAAAATAAGGATGAATAGGGAAGCAATGATTAGTTGTGAAATTGATTATTGTGCTTGAAAGTGTGATTTTTTTGTAATTTAAATATTTCCACATTCATTGGATTTAACTTGTATTTATACTAGCTTATTTGAAATTATCCTTATAGAAGGGTTAATGGCAGTCTTATGCCAATCCATATAGTTCAAAATATTTTCAAATTTGATTATATTTATGGTAAGGACTCATGTGATAAATTAGGGAAAATAGAATCAACGTTATTGTCCTATTGTGAATGTAATTATCTTGGATGAAAGAATTTTTAGAGGTTTTATAACTAAATTTGAAGGATATATATCAAATTTTATGCATTAAATTGTTAAAAATGGTATAGATAATCATAATAATCAAGGTTAAAATAAGAAGTAATTAGACCTAATGAGGTGGTGATTATGAGCCTTTTAGCTATGAATAATGTCAAATTGATGGTTATATCCTCGAGATAAAATTTTCAAGTGTATAAGACTAGTTTTACTTATAAATCAGGATTTAAGCATCTATACCATCCATTAATCTAGTAATGCATAAGGATTAAATTAATAGGTAAATGAGAAGATATTTGATCATGGTGTGTTGAACACACTTTGTCTTTATTAATCCCATTTTATAATTTTATGTGAATGAACTTCAACCAAGAGCATGTCATAAGTGTAATTAGTGTATATAATCTAAAAATTGAATAGTTTGAAAATAATAGAAATAAAGAGAGCAAACAAGGATTACATATGTATGTTTATGTAACCATATATACACTTGATAATTTTTATTAAAGATGATTCATAGCTGAATCATTGGAGAGAGGTTCACAACTAAACCTTGGAGATTTGTGTTAGAACATTTAATGTTTGACTAGTTCCCCTTATGTACCCTTAGAATACACATGTTTAATTAAATAATATTTTTTTTTTATTAATTAATCCAAGTTGAAAAACTTGTATAAATAAAAAAATAATTATTTATTACTTTTAGTTTAAATTATTCTCAGGCAGAGGTTGGACCTATTGGTTACAACCATCCACATCTACACCCCAATATATACATACATTTTAACTTTGGTAATTTACACACTCGTGATCATACAAAATGATTTATGTGATGAAATTTTAATATTTGTGTGTGGAAAATGTTATTTTGATATTTTTGTGAAGTTTTGATAGAGAGGATGAGAAATGAAGGAATTGTATTGGGTTCTAGTTTCTCATATATGAATATTAACTATGGGTTTTTTACCTCTATTGGAGGTTTTCCAACCTATATCTATGTCATCTATTGATATGTTTCATTTTATTATTAAATTATCATCTATATCTCTTGTGTGTGATTAATATGCATTTCATAAATGTATCACATAATATGACATGGTGGTAGATCATGTGATGAGTAATTTATTAACAAGATGTCGTGAGGGAAGCTAACGACAGAAGTCAAGAAAGAATATTATTATACCTATAGAGGAGTTTAAAAACTATTTTACAACCTCAGAAGAAAATAATTTGGTTAAAATTTTTTTTTGCTTCATTTATTTATGTTATCGAGCCTAATAATTAAAAATTTAAGCAAACAATGATTGTTTCAAGCACTCAAAACTCTATTTGAGCCAACAATGTTAATTTTTTAACAACTTTTTTGCCTAGGCATGATGGTATGGCCCTTTGTGGAGCATGTTAAAGATACAAAAATTAGGAAAAATGTATTTTTAATCACCTTAGCTCTCCTTTTAGTGTTTAAACATATAATTCACCATTTTTGGTGAGTCCAAACCTCTATAAAGTTTGAGAAAGAATAATAAATCTTATAAAAAAAATATTATTTCCTCCCTAGGTTCCATTGTATAACTAGATAAATATTTATAAATATTAAAATTAATTTGTTGAGACAAAAAGAGTTTTTAAATTTCTTGTTGCTTTAACATATCAGTTGATGAATTCCTAAAAACTTTACAGATTATGAGAATCCCATTCCAATCTCATAATTTCTTTATCTCACTCTCA
>JARHVA010003440.1:502500-505000 GCA_037957365.1 Torreya grandis
ATATACTACCTTGTTTACTTCTAATGAAAATGAATTGATCTTATATAGTGTTTCATCTCATAATATGACTTGATTATATCCTATTTTATCTGATATTAGACATATTTATGGAAATATTTGCTTAGCAAATAAATCATTTTTAGAAGATACTATAAAAAAAAGAAATTTTTGTAAATGTTGTTATTATCGATGTTTTCTATGTACTTAAACTTAAGAAAAATTTGTTAGATCATGTTATCAACATAAGAATGATAATTTAATGTTAGATTTTGTTAATGATAAATGTTTTATTGTAACTCAATAGATTTCTCTAATTACTAAAGGTGTTCAATAAAATGGTTTATACATTTTTCTACTTCATCTACATGTTGTGTTTCATCGAATAGTAGGAAAGAATCTTAATTATGGAATGAAATATTAGGACATGATAATATTATAATTTTAAATGATATACATTCTCATAAAAAAAAATTCAGTATTCCTTCTATTTATTTTCATCATGAGACTTGTGAAGGATGTTTAAATGGTAAGAAATATATTAATCCCTTTCATAAAAATCATGATGTGAATTACTCTCATCCTTTAGAGTTAATTCATAGCTATGTTATAGAACCCATTGAAATTTTATAAATTAATGGTTATTTATTTTTTTACTTTTATTTATTATCATACTAGAATGATTTTTTCATATCTTATTAAGAAAACATTATTATCTAAATTTAAAGAATTTAAATTTAGAGTTGAAAATGCTTCTAACTTTTCTATAAAGACATTAAGAAATGATAATAATGGTGAAAATATTAGTAAATTATTTAATTATTTTTTCATTAGTTATGGTATTCAAAGGTAATTAACAACTCCCTGTTCCCCACATTAAAATGGTATTATTGAAAGTAAAAACCACATCATTATTAAAATGACTACAATAATTTTGCATTATGAAAATGTTACTAATTTATCATGGTTTAAATCTTTGAATATTATTGTGAATATTATGAATAGAGTCCCTATTAAATATTTGCATATTTTTAATCCTTTATAAATTATATCTAAAAATAAACCTAGTGTGGATCATCTTAGGATCTTTGGTATTCATTCTTAAATTTTTGTTCCTAAAGTAAAAATAATAATAATTCATGTTACCTCCTATTAATACATATTTTAAAGCTATGGAGGTAAGAGTAAAGGATTAATAGTGTATGATCTATCTAAAATACAAGTCATTGAGAATATTAATGTTTTGATCCTTGAAAATTATTTTTATGATACCTATATTTAACTTATTAAATGTTATTCATTTGATGAACCCAGATATCTTGTTACTCTTTATATAGAAACCTATGCCCTCTATGAAGTTGATCAAATTTTATATAACTTAGATTCTAAGGAACCTTTTGAATTTCATGTTAATATAAAAGACCTAAATGGGTAGATACCTAATTAATACATATAATATTGATAACATTAATAAATGGACTAATATCAAAATTCTTATTATGCCTTAATGACTATTTATGAATGTAAATCCAAATCCTTTGAGAAAGCTATAAAATATGATAGATGGAATGTCGTTATGCAAGCAAAGTATAATGCCTTAGTTAAAAATTAGACATGGGATTTATCCCACCTCCATATAAAATTTATATTATTTTTTGTAAGTGGATTTATAAAATAAAATATAATTCAATAGGTAAAACTAAAAAATTTGGAAAAAGTTTAGTTGATCATGGTTTTACTCAAAAATCATGAATTGACTATGTTGAAATAGTTACTACTGTAGTGAAAATGGGTAATTTTAGACTAATCACTACTCTTGAAGTTCATAATGGTTGGATTATACACCAAATAAATGTAAAAAAATGTATTCATGAATGGTGATTTAGAAAAATAAATATATATGACTCAATTTAAAGGTTTAAATGACCCTAATAAAGAGCACTATGTGGATAAGTTAAATAAATATCTATATGGTTTAAAACAAGATCCTAGAGCTTGGTATTCTAAAATAATTGGTTATTGTTTAAAACTTTATTATCAACATTTTATTATGATAATGATCTCTTTGTAAAATTTTGAAATGGTCACATTATTTTAATTATACTATAGGTGGATGACCTTATTATTATTGGCTATAAAATTAGTTTAAGTCATAAATATAAGGATAAACTAAGTCAAATGTTTGAAATTACTGATTTAGGTATTTTTCATCATTTTTTAAGAATGGATATATTTCAAGATATAAATTTAATTGTTGTATCACAATGTTATTATGTACATAGTCTTATTTTTAATTTTTATATACTTAATTGTAAATCTATATCTACTCATATTGAATTTGGTGTTAAAATTGATTTCAAACCTTCATAAGACAAAACAAACCCCACAGTTTACATGTATTTTTTTGGTATTTTTATTTATCTAACCATTACTAGGATAATATTTCATTTTATAAAGGTGTTGTTTTTAGATTCATGTAGGATCCATATTTGGATCATTGGAA